>JAUTBQ010229993.1:0-20192 GCA_032361185.1 Lepetodrilus ovalis | reverse complement strand
AGTGTATTAGCTATCGGCAAAGAGAGCGCTACCAGTCTCTTAGTGGATAAGAGAGCTTCGTGAAAGGATACCCTGGTCTCCCAATTTGCAGAATATAAAGAACAAATAATAATCTTACCGTTTCATTCAATCTTATGAAACGAGATTGCCGATTGGCTATCAAATCTGTTGTAGAGCCAATCATTGCTCTGAGGTTTGTTTCCACTTACCCGACCGACTGATAGATGTCTGTCTAGAACATCTTTTCAAACAATTGTGATGCCCAAAAAATAAGATTGATATTGCATTAAAAAATATTTAAAAAATCATGCTGCCTACCTACCCATTTGTGAAATACTGTAAATCATAAAATGATAGCATCATTAAACTTTATCAAACTATTAGCTTCATAAAATGTTAAGAATAATCTTTACGAAATATTAGCTAATTAAATGGTAAAGGCATACTATCATGGTTGATTGGCCTAGATAATGGCCAAACAAATTTCTGTCTGAGACTATTTACTTTTGATTTGTACACCCAAATGTTATTTACTGATATACTAAGACCCCAACACTTGATATTCATAATAAATTTCATATTTTATAATTATTGGACCTGACAAATAATTATGTCTTTGATGTATTCATGATATATGAAGCAATCGTAATTCTTTCATCGTACCCATTTGAGAGTTATGTCCCCTTTCATTAATATGAAGGAAAAAGAACTAAGATTGTTCAGGTTGTTATATAAACAGCAAAATCCAAAAGTTTGTTGTAGTTACCTGTAGAGTAGTTAGACAAAGTTGCTTCATCTTCATGTTTCAGCTATGCGCTGTATCGATAGAGCTAACTATAGTCAGACCCTGCTATACCAGACACTTCCGATTTTGTTAAAATCTGACCGGTATGTGAAATAACCAGCTCATTGGATCTGCATTTATTGAGTTGGAAATCCGTACCATTATAACTGGGTCTCGACTGTATATATTATGTGCAGACATCTAGGTTTCTGGACGGGTAGTTGGTGAACGTCGTCAATAGAGCAGTCTGACTCTTAGGCAGGATTTCAGGAACGGCAATTTTCCACGGATCCACAGATTTATTTGTCCAATGGTCAAATTATTTGCCCTGGACGTGGCTTTCAGCCTGCAACCTGGGCTTGTTTTCTGTTTCAATCACAACTGTCTGTTGCCATGTCTGGGATTTCAACCAGCTGGTGGTACTAGCACACAAGAATATCCTGCCCAAATAATTGCCCAATATTTGATCCAAGAGGCAAAAACGAATGCCTTCTGAAGCAACAAAATACTTTATTGAATATCATTCAGTTACACGTGTAACAAATGTGCGAAATCCGACACCAAGGATACTCGGTACTGGTACCTAGTCAGCTAGTGAAGACACCGTCACTCAAATACATTTTACCCTTGCATTGCTAACTAGTCTTTCATTATTAAAACACTACAATTTCAACTTCAAAATACAACATCATTCCCATAAGCCAAACTGCATCTTTCTCCGAAAACCCCCCAAATAACACGAATTGTCTACGTGTCCCAAAAACAGCCAAATAATACCAATCATTCAAAAAAGCCAAATTGCTAGGAAAGTAATAATCCTTTCAAATGCCAACATTTGTTGAGACTATAAAGAAATTTAACATACATGCACACACAGCATGTCAAGTTATGAGTTAGTAACTGATCAGGATAGAAAAAAATGTTAGCAATGCATGTAACGATTTAACTCTGTCCATGCTGTAAGCAATGGGAAATGCCCCAACAGGGAGAGAGTTAAAGGCATACAGTCACAGATTTCAATGAGCGTGTAATACTATAGGTTTGAAAATAAATGCAAACTATATTCATTTGTGGTACTTATCAATTTTATATCGCCAAAACACCTTAGAGCTCCATTACCTTTATTCACATAAAACACATTTTTGATAACTATCAAATGTTGGAGAATAACTACATCAGTAAATAACAACTTTTGGGTGGACAAATTAAACGCAAGTAGTCTCAGATAGAATTGCATTTTTCCGTTACATAGGTCAAATATCTGTGATAGTATGCTGTTAAATAGTGATCTCGTCAACAACTATAAAAATCATGGTTTGAAAAAATAAAGGAACTACATCCTTGGCAAGTTAAACCTTTATTTATGAAATGACAAACACAAACTGGTAAAAATAATGCATATCAATGCTAGTGTTGTAGCAGGGTGGGGCGTGTGGTTACTAGGCAACCGCTCCCCCCACACAAGCGTACAGGGATTACAGACTGGTAGCACACAAACAAGATTGGCCAACATTGCCATGCCGATACAATACCAAATGGTCTCGGCCAATCAACAGCAGTACAATATTCAAAATCTAACCTAATTAACATATGAATAAATTTCGCCAAAAATGAAACATTAAAGTCAATTTGCACAGATTTTTATATGATTAGAGTAAGCACCTTGTTTTATAACAACAATTAACAACAACAGTTGTTGTTGCTCAATCTGTCGGAGCGGTTAAGGCTGCCTTGGGCATGCAGACAATACCACAGAAAAATGTCGGCCATTTGCAATTTATTTAATAGCTGTAACCTGATTTGAAATGGACTCAAAACAGATTTCCTTTTAGGTTCTTGTTCAAACTAAATTTGAAAATACTTTAAATTACATCAGCTGATGTAAATTGCAAAATGGCGTCCGTTTATCTGTATGATTCACCGTTGTGTTGGCTAAATGGGAAATGCTTGAGGTTACCATGGTGATCTAGCACTACAGTCGGTATGAATAATAATGGTGGTTTAACTGCCATTCCGTGAAAACTTTCATTTTTGGCCCTGATCATGAATGATTTCTAAAATTTTACAATTTACATCCGGAAACATTAAAACTATCTACATATGAAACATGTTCAAGGAGGGGGATGCGATTTAGGAAAAATTTCTTTTCAAGCAAAGCAGCAAATTATGTTTGAATACTGCCATGGCAACTGATTTTGTTTGTCTTCTTATTTTTGTTATAAATTTAATTTTTGAAAAATTGTGGGAAGAGATAAGCATTTTGGAGTTAGCCTACACATGGCTTGGAATGTGGTACTTCGACACTTGCTACAGCCAACAAAAGTATGGTCCGTACAGTGGACTAATAGTTCTATATAAGTCACCAATCATTGTATTATGCGGAAAAAACGTGGAAAAATGGGTCATCTTTCCAGTTAAATGGCACAACAGACATACTGGCGGAAAACATGGCAGGAATAAATTACGTAAAACAATTTATTGGAATAAATACACTGCCTGTGAAGCACGGGAAGGATCGATATTTTGACTACGGATTCAAGATGGCTGCCATGCCAGAAGTTTGGGACTTTTTGCTTAACAGAAGGTGTGAGCATTTGAGATCTTCAGGGAATGAAGATTAAAAACTGTGCATTTCATTACAGCAGGTATGAAGTGAATAGAGGGTATGGCGAGGCTTTGCAATTAGCATCACTAACCTTGACCTTCCCCCACCCCATGTGAAGAAGCACCCAATAGAAAGGCACAATGCTTCCAACCTGAACTTTTGACTCGAGAACATGGCAGCCATCTTTGAAATGACGATGTGGACAGACGTTACTATATTTAAAAATAAAACCGGGATATTTTCCCCCGATGAAAATCTTGTGACCATATTAGAGGAAAACTTCCAAAATGAGGCCAGACCAATTGGATTATTTGTTTTACACTTTCCTTATGCCAGGAATACGGCTCATACACTGCAATGGGCAGAAGAAAAAAGGTAATATTTGCATTCTTAAACAATATTACACATCATGATGTTGCACCTTTAGCACAATAAAGTCCAAAATAGACGTAAACTGTTTCACATTCTGTAATTCAACTGCAAAACATACAATCAGATTAGTCTGGCCTTGCAACTAATAACAGCAGAGCTCGTACAGAAATCGAAGTGCCAGATAACAAGAAAGACCATCACCTACTAAAGCGATATACGATTAGAAAATGACAATAATAAAAATAAAAAATTAACATAAATTATAGAATTTGTTAACTTCAAAAATTTGTAGGAAATCCAGTGCAGCTATCGCCTTGCATTGTTTATTTTATTCAGAGGACAAATTCTGAACATAGTTGAGTATTCCATACATATATATCTGAGGTAAACAAAACAATCCGATCTTCCCCTAAAAACAACCCACACCTGGTTCTGCTAATTTCTAACCTGATCATCTTATCAATGTATTTCAAGAAGTTATACATGGCTCCAATATTCCTATGATGGCAACCCACCAGAAAAGAAAATGAAAATAGTTGATGAATTAAAGCATCTACTAGTACAATAACAAAGGAATGGCAAGATGAGTACTATGCAACATATTTAGAAAATTAATAACATCACAGAAAGTTAGCAGATCTATGAAATTGATTGCTATGGACTAGTCTATTGGAACTTCAAATGTATCCAAAGATTTATTGGAGCACAAAGTTACATACTATTACTAGTAAGTGGTTTATGTTACTGCATATATTTTGAAAGCAAAAAAAAAAAAATTAAATAAATAAATGCGAAAGAGATAATGTATTATTTTAGGTCAAATTTTTGCTTCGTCGCAGCAGGAATATTTCACCCATAGGCGACGACGATTATGTATGAAATTCCAAACTATAAATTTGTCTATAATCACTAGTCCAAAATAGGTCCAAAATACACACATCTCCGTCAAAATGACAAGGATTTTTGTTAATTAACCAATGGAATCAATCCATCAATGTCCACTGCTTAGCAGACACTCTAACCAATCAGGACATAGATTACAAAAGAAAAGCAATACGAAAAATCCCTTTCATTGGTTGTAATAGGGTGGCAATGAAATGGATAAAACTTTAAATTTGAATGCTTTGTTTGAAAAAACTAAATAGAATATTGAGCGCTATATTATAACAATGGCACAATAAAAATTACCATAATTATATCAAGGAAGAAACATCACATTGGTTATATAACCTATTTGGTACTATATTTAAAAAGGTAGTTCATTGTGACCTAGATACATGTGGTTATATATAATCATTATTTAATTTTAACCTATTCTTCCTTTTTCAACATTATAAAATCCTACACAAAAAAAAGAAAAAAAGGTACCAAATCTAATTTTCAATACAACAATTATAAAAAAAAATCAAAAAAAATCATGGAAGACAATGTCATTTAAAATTTCACTATTGCCAATTACATGACTAAATGCAGTGAGCAGTTAAAATTTGCAACACTGATACCTGAATATCAAATGGAATAACAAATTTCTCAAGCCACGCGACAAGTTGTATTTTGAACACGGACCATAAATTAATCACGGAAATTAGACAAGCTATAAGGAAGCATCGATAAAACTGCATTCAACATATCTGGCAAGCCCACCCGTCCCTCCCCGGGATAGTAAGAGTTAACAATATTGAAACTTAAACAGGTAGGAAATGCATGTACCCTGCTGACAGTGTATTATTGCACATGGTTTGAGCAAGCAGTTTAACAAACAACAACTTTCCAGGAACTCTAAGTGGAGACCCAGTATAACTCGCATTGGTTTAAATTAAACTTGACTAGATTTTAAACCTGTATACATTAGAAATTTCACAGCTAACCAAACTTTTGATTTATATTATTTATTTTAAATGGATTTGGTAAAATGCATTTTAAACTTTTATGTCTACATACAGCAGGTAGAAGATGTTGCTTTATTTTCAGCTCCTATTTATTTCTAGCCGAGGGTTAACATCGAATCTCTCTCACAACGCTGACATGCCATTTCGCTTTAACCCTTTAGGTGATCAACTGCACTGGATTTCCACACCTCCAATAATGTAAAACATGAAATACTGCTTGCACTAGGGTTAATGTAACACTATGGCAACCCCAATATGATTATGGGTTGTAACTAACATCATATAAACTATAGCCGACGAAACATACCAATAATTTTAACTTATTTACAGGTAAAATGACAACAAAACACACGCACACACACATACTAATTCTAATAACAAAATATGAAAAATTCAAACTTTTAAGGATACAAGTAAAAACTCAACGACCAGGTCAGGACCTACCGTCCACCTATATATAGAACATTAGTAAAATTGGCTTTATGCATTTTGAGGACAGACAAGTGACAAAATCAGATCCACGCCATATTGGAAGCGTTCATATTGCCAAGGTCAAAGGCCAAGGCCACTGGCTTCCCATGATTCCCCTTTCCCCAAACTCCATACATCATTGAAAAGTGAGCATACAAAATTGCATATTATTAGCGCAGCGTGGATGGTGCGATGGGCACCATTGACCCCACGCTCTTTACAAATAAAAACATGTTTCCATGGCGACACGAAAGAAAAACAACCCATGTCATCTTTTCATCCCCCGACTCGATGTCGACATGAAACCTTGTAGTGTAGTCAGAACAGAATGGGACATGTAAATGCTGTCAAAAAACCTCTGCAAAATCTTCTAAACGGGTGAAAATTCATTCCGTTTTTTTTTTTACAATTTACAAAGCGATAAAATTTTGTACAAATTTTTCATTTCAACCCAAGGGCAAACAACTTCGAATAATGTTCAAAATCACAAAACAGCGAGTCACTATCCTCCAGAGTCTGTGTGATACATGTAACATTGTTAATAGATAAATGTGTTATACGTAATTACGTATTATTTGTATACGTAATTACGCATGTGTATACATTTGCTATTGGTAACACTGGCATCAGAATATGTATGGCAGCTAGAGTCTAAACCAGTTGGAGGTCAACACTGTGAACATGTGAACGTTTGAAACATGCACTGTGAACGCCTAGACACACCAAGGCTGCACAGTCGGAATAGCAGAAACATCTTTTTTTTTTATCTCATGTGTAAAAAAACAACATCGTCAACATTTTGGTGGGAAAAACACAACATAGAAAGCAATCAAGCGTTAGCAGATTCGTGAGAGCCAACCCACAACTCCGATCAAAACACCTACGTTTGTGTGAGTTGTCTCCCTTGGAATGAAGCTGAGAATTTAATAACAACTGCAACATTTAACATGATAAATTTCCAATATGTTCAAACTGATAACAGGCACATAATGAACTAGTTGTCCTAAAACTAGATATATAATATATAATATAGAATTTTACGACACCTATCTAACATGTATGAAGCACACGGAAAAAAAATACAAAATGTTTTGGCAGGTGTTTTTGATTCCCTGTGAAAACAAAGGCCTCTCTCGATTGCTGGTTAGTGATTATCGTACAAGAAATTTAATATCAAACATCATCATAATCGTCATCTCACGCATCAGTTAACAGTCAACATCTGTGGGAAAATAAAAGTAGTCCAAACTGGCACACTTACTTAGAGTACTCTGCGCTGTGGCGAAATAGCAACAAACCATTGGCTTAAAAAACTATCTTGCGAACGGATCAGCTATCTTATTTTATGAACCACAAACTCTGACAAATGCTATTTGCATATATAAATATATATGTAAAAAAAAATTAATAAAAAATTAATAACAAAATAATGAAAACCTGATCTAATTCCAGGTTATATTTTGTGTTTTATTGCTAATTTTGACAGATGTAACTTTTGAACAATGGCACTTGACAAATCTTGTAGGCGTAATAAGTCCCCAAGGAAGGGGGAAAAAATGAAAGAAAAAAAGCAAAACGTAACAACAGATATGTAATAATATTGTCATGGTTGTGTGGACTTTTGCTTTAAATGAGAATTGAAACAAATACTGATGAAGTAAAATTAGGAAAAACTGACCTGATAAAAAAAAAAAAAGTTTACAAATATGACAAAAGCTTCATATTATAACTTTAAAAGTTAAAGTAGTATTCGATATGAAGATTAATGGAATCTTTCAAGTGACATCATATTCTGCTGTGTAATCAACCCTGCGTAACATGGAGGAATGAGTGAGCTGGATGATAAAACTGTATTAGTAGGCCATTTCAGCATAACAAAAATGTCAACTATTATGAATAGACAAACAAAACCTAACAAAGAACAAAAATAATGGTTCAACTTCTTAAGTCATCTAAAACTGGGATAATACACCTTTAAATTAACCTTGACCAATACAACCTAGTCACGTTTACCTTTTTTTGCCATTGGTGAACAATGTTGAAACTAGATAAATTTACCCATCGACAATATTTATAGTGTGTTATACAAGTAGAGCAAATATTTAGATCAAACATATACTTTAAAAAAATCCACATCTATTAAAGCCATGATGACTCTAAAAGTTTACCTCAACAGTTACAATTAAAAGACTAGATTCAAGTATAATAAGACATAGTATTTCGATTCCCAGAAAATGAATTCCTCAATCTTTCAATGGTTTACAAAAAACGCTGCAGCAATGCAACATCATTAGCTTAGTTCATGGTGACATCAAGTAATCAATGAGGTCATGGTGACCTCTGAAGATCATAAATGAGGTCATGGTGACCTCTCAAGATCATTAACGAGGTTATCAAACGATTCAAGTAGCCCCACATATAGGACCAATGCAATCAATGATAACACCAAAGTAAAAAACAACTTGTTCAACTATCACTAGACTACAGCTAGACTTTGGACATAACCATTTATAAACCTACAATACAATCAAATTCTGAATGATGGTAGAAACAAAACTAAGGGTTGAAATAATACCTGATAATACAACTGACAAATAGATTGATTGAATTATTGCTTAACGTCGCAGCGTGAATATCTCACCCATAGGCGACTAACCTTAAAACCATATTGCAAGAATTTCATCCTAATAATGAAATAAATGGAAATCAAACATTTTTACACTTGCAATGAATGTGAAAGAATAAACAAGCAAAAGCTGAAAAGGCCAAATATACCTTATATAGTTTTATCAATCACTTTTAAAGGGCCATTATTTATTTGCTAGGAACATTTCATCTATAATTCATGTTAAGGGCTAACAAGGATAATCCTTACGATAAATCTAAATTCAACTTGTATCCTTTACATTATGCAAATACATTTATGCCAATTAGTGAAAATATATATAAAGATGTTTTTATTTATTTCATTTAATGATTTGAAACACAACAGTAAAATGCTGTCCCTATAGGAATGTAAACAAGAAAGGTAGAAGATAACCATCAACAGTAACAAGGAAAATACATTTTGTGTCTAAGTTGGTTTGGGTCGGAGTGACAACTCCATAATATTCCGTAATAATAATATCTGTTATGTGGATAGCCATTTTGAGTATGTAATTGCAAATATCAACCTTGCAAAAATCGATTGAAAATTAACAAGCTTAGTTGCATATCAGCTTTATGTTAATTTAAATAAATACCAGGATTAATATTTTTAGCGGATTCTTATTAAATAAGTACATATATGAGATCGGTTAAATTTGAACAAAAAAGAATTGGACATAACAATATTTCAGCGATGAAGCAGCTTCTTATAAAGCGCGTAATCTTCATCTTTAGTCAACATACTAAATAATAATCTTTAAGTAAATAACATTTACATAGACACTGAAACAGCGAGTTGTGCCAACATCAGATACAAATAATAATTAACAAAACAGAAAGGGAAAAATGAATATATGAGTTTATAATGAAATGTCATGACTTAAGTATGCAAAGATCTGTATTTGGATATGTGTGAGTGAGACTTGACTATATAATTCAACAAGATAATTTGAGGATATTTCACCCTTTACGGGCCAACATGGGATACGGATATGCTGTTAAATGGAAAAATGAAAACAGCATGGGTTAATGATGAACTAGTATCAATAAATTAACCCCATAGTGCTATGTTAACAGTTACCGGATCCAAAAGGGAGCTCCAATGTGTTCTAGCACTTAGGGGTTAATATAAAAAACAACATTGCCTCCACACAGCTATACAATTACTCAGACATAGCATCCATTCGTGAGACGTATGAAAAATAAAGAGAGTTCTGATGGGTTAGTGAAAGTCGTAACAATTATTTTTACCTGTAAAAATCGGAAATAAATTCTTAGAAATCTGACAAGACATACACTGCATTACAAAGACCATCAACATACAATTAAATCCTTTGTTCATCAGACTATGTGTTAACGATAACTGAAAAAATTCAGACGCCATTTTTCCTTTCTGGCAACACGCAGGAAAACATATTTGTACCAATGGCTCTTTCTCCTTCTCCTAACAAGTCAAGTTAGAGGAGTGGGGGGTGTTTAACGATTAATACGAGTTAATTCTGCAAATCCCGCACCAACAACTAACAATCAAGTTTTTTTTTGGTTCATCAATTTTAAGCAGACCATAAAGGACTCTATGTGTTAGCACTGGGGACAATATAACACTCATATGTAGCCAAAAAACACTGCGGCTTCGACAACGGCAGTGGCGTTTCCCGAAGGCATTGCATCCCCTCCGTTGTTGCGAAACTCGCCAAAACTACAACAAGCCCACTCGTATATATAACATATATATATCAACAAGCGAGAGTGACACAACCTTTGACCCCCAGTCATGTGACACGTGATGACACATACGACGCAATCATGCTCTATTGGCAATCAGTCTACACTAATAGTCTACATACAATGAACTGCTGCATAAAAATTGCATAATGTTGTGTTATTGAGGCAGACCTTTGGAACAGTTTACACTTAAGCACCAAGACTATATATTTTTTTTTATATATTTTTTTCTCTCAAATAATATCTTCTTGAAAATAACTTTTGTCAATGCTCCATCTGTCGTGACGAAAACCTGTAAAAATACATGATTTAGCAGATTCTCAAACATCCATCAAATATCAGGGGGGAAAAAACACATTGAACAATAATAATATTCACGACTAACATCAAATGGTGCATATCTCAAATCTTACAATCAGAACTACATAGAAAAGTTTGTGCACAAGGCAGAAAAATATGGGAAGACTTATACCATTGCTCTTGTAACACAACCATATGTATGCTAAACACTCAACTGCTAATTAGAAAAATAAGTTGTTGGTTTTCCTCAATCTGTAAGGAAAATGGAATTTCAAAATGCTGAGCAATCCTTAGTGCGTGGGATGGGGGGGTGGGGTGGATACACGGGTATTTGGGGAGACACCCAATAGCAAGGCTGGTCTCGTAACAAAAAGGTGCATCATGCATGTTATCATTATTCTCAGATATTTTTTTTTCTCATTTTTTTTCTTTTTTTTTGTATACAAAATGTTTAAGGCTGTTCAACTGATTATTAAGCAACACCCTTTACACAAACAGGGTAGACTGGCAACAACCAATCAAAATGCAAGGGCAAACAACTTTCATGCCAATCATCTCTTATGTAACAGCTGATTGGCTGATTGCACTCACCATATACGGAGACAAAAGACTTTTTGGCCAATCGTATTTGGAGAAAAAAAATCTCAGCAGTGTTATAACATTTATCATTACACAGTTGCCTCCCTTTTATGTGTTTGTTTACTTAAAATACTGTTATATTAAACAAGACAACCAGCGACAATATCACATTTGAAAAATGCCACTACAAAACATTTCTATGGCCAGAAAATAACTGGCCGATTACCTTCGTAACCTTCTGCCTGCTGGAGGGTCACAGAGGCGCCCCTGGGGAGCAGCGATTGTGACCGAATCCAACAGGGAGAAGGCATCAGTTAATAAAGACGACGACTATGCTAGGTGTCCACATCTGCAGTGCTTAATAACAACATGGTCGATTACGACGTGGAATGTTGGAACATTCTGATGACTTTGGTTAGTTGCTTGGATAAAAAAAACACTAGTTCGATGAAGGGGGATGTGGGAGTAATGAAATGAAATTGTAACTTTATTCCGTGACAGGCCGTGAAAAAATATGCGAGATCCAACAATAACATAACAATTGCAGCAGGCATCTTCCTCGGGGAGCCGAGAAGGCCACGATGTGGACACCTATCGAAGCGTCGTCGGATATGACAAACAACACATTGAATGCAGTTACCCCACATTACGTAACCATAGTAACAAGCTATATTGCAACATAATGAGGTAGCACGAGAACACCAGAGCGTATAAGACGATTCAAAGCCGTCGATTCAGTCATGATATTTTTTTGTGTAATAAACGTAACGTTTCAATTTTTGATGGCGTGATTTTTTTGAGAAACAGATCACGTGGGAAAGTTTGGAAGTTAAAAAGTGTAGACTTTTTTGTTTGTTTTGAATACCAAACCTGATCATGACATTCATTAACACTGACGAGTCGTCACATCTCGACAGAGCAGTAATGTGCACAGCCCCTTTAAAAACCTGACCAATATTTTCCATTCCAGACATGACGGGAATACATGATAAAGTTCCACACCAAAGAAATACTCCCGATAGAAATGTTCCAGTATTGAAATGTTCATTCTATGACATTGGGACCAATTTCCGCACCCGTATGATGGAAGCAAATTTTTGGATAATATCACTTTAATTCACTGTCTGCAGAAGTATACCTTTAACTGCCCAGTTGGTCAGATTTGTAACGAGGCAGGCACGTACACTGTTGATAAATATCAATTATTATTCTAAATAATGAGAAGAAGAGTATAGTACAATGTCAACAATGCAAATAAACAAAAAGAAAATATTGATAAATAACTAAAGCATGACCTTTCGGTCTAACACCATGCAAAAACCACGATCAAATAACTTAGTTCGGAGAGTTGGGAGAAAAAAAACCACAGCTGATTTAAATAATCCGCAGGAAAATGACAATATTTTTCTAAGCCACAACGATTGGCTAACTATATCACATTTGCATATTAAAACACATGGTTTTTGATGCTGAATAGTAATGTGGATTTTTTTTCTTATTAAATCAACGGAATATTAAATTAAGCATATGCATATAACAGTGGAGAACACGTATTTAAATACTGACAAGGAATAATATATTGTTAAATCAAATGAAAATGTGAACCTTCGTACGATACCAAGACGTTACTTGGCCACGACAACAAATAGTTGACTAGTTTGTATGAATGAATGAAGGAAGGGTGGGTTGGGGAGGGGGGGTTTGTAACAGAACCCAGTGGAGGTAGCACCACTGGTAGAACAGCCACCATTTCACGGCGCCATCCTGGGGGTTGGGGGGGGAGGGGGGGTTGGGACAGGTTGTCGTGACGATGTCACGTGCGGTGCACCGGAACCATGGCAGCATGACGACGACGACACCGCGCACACACAGGAGAAACTGATGGGAGCCCGGCTTTGCCTGCGTAAACAGTCCCCGCGATCATAAAAACATATTGCAGTCAAGTCACGTCAGTTATATTAATCAATCATTCACGGGTCGATTGCCCACCAGGGCAAGTGGAGCGACGTGCCGGTGGTGGGGTGGGGGCACGGCAATGACGACGGCACTACATATACTTGTAGATGTACAGCTTGTAATCTTTGCTGGCGAGCACCACAGACCCGTCGTCCATCAACGAGACGTCGAAGCATTGCGCGTGCTTGACCTTGGACTCCAGGGCGTTGATGAGTTGGCCGTCCTGGGTGAAGATGGTCAGGTTGAAGTTGTTGTGGTTGTCGGCCACTAGGACCTCGCCCGACGAGTTGATGCCCACGCCGATGGGGTAGTTTGTGATGCCCTCGCCGCCGATCTGTCGGAGGAAGACACCCTGGTAGTTGAAGACCTTGACGCAGTGCGCGCGGTTGTCGCTGATGAAGATCTCCTCCTTGTCGTTGACGACGACGCTGTTGGGAAACTGGAGGTGCTTGGAACAGCCGAACTTGTTGAGGACGTTGCCGAACTGGTCGAAGATGATGACGCGCATCACCTTGCACTCCACGATGATGATGCGGCCCTTGTTGTCAACGGTGACGCCGCGGGGATGCTGGAGGACATTGGCGCCGAACTTGCGCACGAACTGGCCGTACTGATTGTAGATCTGGATCTGGTGGGTGGGACTCCTCTCCGTGACAATGATGTCTCCCGACGACCGCACCACTGAGACTCGGTTCGGATACAGCAGCTGCCCGTCACGCTTCCCGCACTCGCCGAACTGGAACTTGAATCGGCCCTCCTTGTCGAAGATCTGGATGCGGTGGTTGTTGGTGTCGGCAACGATGATGTCGTTTTGCGCGTTGACGGCCACTCCGCTGGGCTCGGTGAATTGACCCTCCAGGACCCCGAACTCCCCGAAGCGGCAGTGGTAGATCATCTTCTGGCGGCGGATCTGGGACTTTGGTGGGTAGATGCTGGTGCTGATGAGCTTCGATGTCAGGTCGTTGATGGGGTCGGCTGCGGGCGAGAAGACGTCGATGCCGTTGGAGAGGATGTCCAGTCCACTGGACCACTTCTCGTACTGGTTGCTGTCGTTGGGCGGGAAGATCAGTCCGGTGTTACTGAATTCTTTGGTGAGGCTGACGGTCTCCACCTGGTCGAAGATGTGCCCATTGCTGAGGCTGGTGGTGGTTGTGGTGGTGCTAGTGGTCGGAATGAAGCCGTTGGTGGTGGGGCGCGCGATGGGCTGCGGTTTGGGCGTCTGCAGCGCCTCGTTGCCCAGCCTCACGTAGCCGAACGTGTTCCGGACACCTGCCTGGATGGCCTGGAAGTTGGATACGAATTCGATCTCGAAGTAGCCCTGGTTGTTGATGTCTGGCAGGAAGTTGAACATGTTCTGGAAGCGCTGCTCCACAAAGTTCTTCAGGAGGAGCGCCTCGGTTACGGTGGCGTGTTTGAGGAGCTTGTCGATGAACTCCACGCCCTGGTACAGCTTCTCCACGCTCTCCTGGATCTTCTGGGACAGCGTGCTGATGGCCACCTGCTTAGTGTTGAAGGCCTGGTCGAGTTCCTTCAGGGCCTCCGTCTTCCTCTCCTCCAGCATGGCCCGGTAGAAGTTGTACGTGTCGTTGATGTCGTTCTGGGCCTTGTGGTATTGCGTCTGCAGGTTGGTGGATATGTGGTCGATGCCCTTGGCCGAGATCCGCAGGTCGCCGACCTTCGACCTTGCATCGCCCTCCAGGTGGCGCAGCATGTCAATCTGCTTGTCGGCCACGTCCATCAGGAACTGGCACTCGTGGCCGCGGCCGTGGTCGAAGACGGTGCACTCCTTGCAGATGGGCTGCGCGCAGGTCTTGCAGTAGAACTTGAGCACGTCGTTCTTGTGCTTGGGACAGCTGACGGGCTTCTCCGACTTGCACCCTTCCTCTTTGCTGATGGGCAGGTCCCCCAGGCTGACCACCCGGTGACCCTCGAAGCAGTGCATGAACTGGTGCGCCATCACGCAGTTGGCGCAGAGGAAGTTGGCACAGTCGAAGCACCGGGCCACGGCGTTGGTCTCTTTGCTCTTGCAGCCCGTGCAGTGGAGTGCGCTGGGGTCCAGCGCCGTCGTCTCCAGAATGTTGCTGACGGCGTAGTCCTGCTTGAGCCCTGACAGACCCTCGGCGCCCAGGTACGTGTCGAAGTGGCACTCGGGACACGACACCTTGTCCGTCTCTGTCTGGAGCTTCTCCAGACACGGCTGGCAGAAGGTGTGGAAGCAGCTGAGCACGCGGGGCATGGAGAAGGTGTCGCTGCAGAGGGAGCAGCGCGTGTTGAGGCCGGCGGTGGTGGCGTTGCTGCTGACCGCCGTGGTGGTGGTGGTGGCGGCAGTGGTCTCCATCTCGCTGTCCGACGAGTTTGACGTCGTGGTCAGCGTGTCGCTCTGCGAAGGTGTGGGTGATGCCATGATTGTGGCACTGTGTGTGTGTTCGGGGGTGATCACTTCAGAAGCAGGAATTGCACCTGGAACAGAGAGATCGACTGTGAGGATGGGGAAGGGCATGAATGAATGAATGAATGAATAAGGGATAGCAAAATGAATGAATGAACAAATTAACTAGTGGTTTACGTAGCAGTGGAAATATTTCAACCATATGTGACGGTGAAGGAAAAAAACATGTTATATCAATAAAACCGTCTATTGACTAAAATACGGATTATTTTGCTACAGTCATCACTTATGGGTAAAATATTTCCGCTGTGATGTAAAGCAATCAATTTTGCTACAATTGTCCATCATAATTTATATATATATATATATATATATATATATATAATACGTTTTTAAAGATTCTCAGTAGGAATGTTATTAATTTAACCCTCTCCCTGCTGCAGGCAATCAGAGATGCCCTAAAGAGCTATGTTTGTGCATAATCCAGCAGGGAGAGTTAAGATCACAAAGTGGGCGTTGTCGTTCTTATTTTTGGATTCACAAAATATGGGAAATGATTACATAAAAAATGGGAAATGAATAATATTGAATATTAGAAATTATGTGTTAATTTGTTAAACAATCACAGTGATTACAAATCAAACAAACACTTCCATGACTAGACAGTGCTTACAAATCAAACAACAAACTGTCAAACATCAAACTGTCACAGTACCATGGTAAGTCAGATAATCAGTTCAACAACTAGGAAAATAAAAACATGTGAGCTAGCCAGACATCCAATGATTATCTTTACTTTTCAGATCATACCTAGTTCTACAATCACTAGCTTGGGTACACTAGTTTGACAAATCACTGCAATAGACAGATTTTTAAACCATCTTACCAGTCAGACAAATGACCTCATCACCACTCAGACAAATAAACAATCAATAAACGGTCCCGACAGCACACGATCCCATCAAGTCAAACACAAACTGTCCAATCAATCGTCAAACAAACAGTTCCACCTCCAAGCCCCTTCCACCAATTATTATGACAAATTAACGTGACTAATAACATGACAACTATCACGACTATTAACATGACTAATTTGACAACTTCATAACAAAGACCCTGTGTTCAATACCCAATACACACGTACATTATACCTGTAAACAAGTGATCATCTGGGTAAATAACTCGCAGCATTCAAGACAATTCGTAATTCCATGGCCCTAGAAACAGATATAATTCACCGACGTTCCGTGCCGCTGGTTTTCAAGCAGCAGTGTAAAACCCAAACATCTCCAAATGACAGATTATTATCTCGTGGTCCAATTACCAGGAAAAATTTACAACAGGGCTACGGAGCGCATCACTGGAGTCTGAGCGCATCTGAGAGGCAAGGGTCCCTGGAGTTTTGTCGGATTATGTGTGGAGACGGATACCTAGCGATACGACCCGACCCAAGCTTGCAGATGAATAATCTAACACTTCCGTAACACTTCGGTAACACAGATAACAGCCCATCGGCAGACGGCGTGTGTCAGTTAATTGAAATGTGTATTGATGGACCAATAAATGCTGCCGTATTTGACGTCCTGCAAAGTATACATGACCAACCAAGCCGACATCCTGGGGTCGTAAAAACGAGCCACTTTCCGATTAATTATGTGAATACGCAATCAGCATTGCTCAATATAATATGAGTGCAAGAGTTGATTGAAGGACTCGATTTATTATTCCTTCATCAGACAATAAATAATAAAATAATAATATTAAGAATATTACTAATGTAGTAGTAGTAGTAGTAGTAGTAGTGGTAGTAGTAGTAGAAAATGATGATAGTATACCTACAAAGTGGTTTCTTTACACCACAGGTGATGGGATTCAAACCCAATTGCAGTCACAAGTGCACATTTATTTAGAATATTTAAATAAATACCGAATACGGCAAACAAATTACAGGTAAACTTCAGTCAATTTTGACTAAATAATGAGCATAAAAATGGACACACTACTTGTGAACTCATTCAGTAATCACTAAACAAAACCTATATTATTTCAGATCGAGTCCCCTATTAACTAACCCTCTCACTGCTGCAGGCAACCGATGATGCCCTAAACAGCCATGTCTGTGCCTAATGCAGCGGGGAGAGGGTAAAACATGGAAAGATAACATTATGAAATTGAAATAAAACCTTGAGCAAAACAAGATCTGCCCTCAGAAGCTATCCTAGGTGTATTCTAGTCCTCCGGTACAAGTCGCACAAACACAACAGGGATTCAGTCATAGTGAAATGGCTTCAATAAAAATGAGACACCTTCAGTCAGAGTGAGACAGCTTCAGTCAGAGTGAGACAGCTTCAGTCATCACCTGGCCATCCTTAGTAAGACAGTTTCAGTCAAAGTGGGGTGCTTCAGTCAGAGCGAGACGAGTTCCAACAGGATGACCATAGGTCAAATCTGGACAAAAACAGCTCGAAGCCAGCCACGGTCAGCTATGAAGAGCAAGTCACGGCCCAATAATTCTGCTCTAGAGAGTGGGAGCGTTTCCTGTGCTGTGTGTTATGACAGCCGACTGCACCAGTGGATATTATATTTAGCAACACAGGCGACTCCGACTTGACTGACTGGGCGAGCAGGTCGCGGTGACATTCAACAAATCCTGGCGTTAACGTAGTAATCTGGCTCTCCTTCCTTGCCGATTTCACCCCGACCCCTGCCGAGGTGGCTACTGCTCTGCAGCCGATAATTCAGTTGTCTTTTCGTTGACTGCGTGCACACACACACACACGCACACAAACGCATGTATGCATACACACACTCTCAGCAGAGATTATCAGATCTCCATGACAAAGTCACCCACCGATCAGACTTGTTAATTGAAAACAGATCATCATTCGTCGTGCGCACATAAACACGTAACATCCCACTGATCAGACGTCGATTAGTTAGGCACCGACCATAATCGAGAAAACGACGGACACAAGTGTAATAATGACCAATCAAACGTTGCAGTCCGGGGCATGATCCAATGACTGCACCTACCAGACCCACCGACGACGACATAAAGCACAGCTGAACTTTCCACTCGGTACAATCATGTCTATGACTAAGTACTCATTCATCGCTCGGTCACTGCACATATCTCTCTTCCCCTCTCTCTCTCTCCATGTCCTCTCTCCACTATCTCATAGCTCAGTCACTGCATCTCTATCTCTATCCCCACCCCTCTCTCTCCATCCCTACCTCTCTCTATCCCCACCCCTTTCTCTCCATCCCTACCTCTCTCCATCCCCACCTCTCTCTCTCTCCATCCCCACCCTCTCTCTCTCCATCCCCACCTCTCTCTCTCTCCATCCCCATCTTTCTTTCTATCCCTATCTCTCTCCATACCTCTCTCTCTCTCCATTCCCAACTCTCTCACTCTATATCCCCTGTCACGAGGCAGGGATGATCTCATAAAAACATACGCAGAAGTACGATGGAAGAGAAATAAGTAAAGCCATTACACAGAGGAGCCGACTTAAAACGTATCTGTGGCCTACAGCCCCGTGACTGAAGCATTAGGTCACATGTGTCTAATGCAATTTCTCTCCTGTCTGGCACACTGTCTGGTGAGACGCAGTAAAAGTGCGAGGCTGAGAACCTCGCTCGACATTTGGGGGAGAAAATCTACATCGCAATCAATAATGTAACGGGAGAAATATACAGAATGGGAATGAAGAGAGAAAGACTTTTTTCATTGCGACACATCCTTTTCATCACATCTCCCATATTCGTAGTTATATTATTGATCAATATAAATTCAACATTGTAAAAATGCAATTGTCTGCTTGCATGGTTGAAAGTCCTACCTAATATTGGCACTAAATAAAATAACTTCATTATCACTGGAGGAATTACAAATGTTGAGATGGCCCCTACAAATTTCTCATGTCAATGACCTGTACTGGACATCAGTCCTGTATCTACAGTGGCTAAGGTTATGCAACAACTAGGGACCAGCTGATATAAGTACTGCAGATACTAGGTGCTTACAGTGAACTTTGGTCACCCCTGACCCACTCATTCACAGTAATATTTAATATGATACCATAACATTTAATATTATTCAATACAATTTTTGTATTTCTGCCAACCTGGCAACAATTTCTATGTACAATTAATCAATATATAGGGATATTATGTATACATGTATGTGTGTCCGCTGGAAGAAATGTTGTTTTTTGGCAAAAGAAATTAAAAAAATAATATGTAATTAATAATACATGTGCAAAGTTGTAGAATGAGCATGATGTCAGAGCTCTAGATAAGCTGCGTATTTGCGTAAAATACCCAATTAAAATGTCCCAAAAAACAATTAAAATTTATGCTTTGCGTATCAATACCCAATTTAAATATACGAGTACATAATTCTTTGAAATGGGGTTGCGTAATACGCAATTCTTTGAATCTGACACTATAAAGAAACGTTCATAATTTTAGTAA
>JAUTBQ010229882.1:0-20197 GCA_032361185.1 Lepetodrilus ovalis | reverse complement strand
TAGTAAAAGCCTAATAAATCCTAAATTTCTACTAGTCCTTAGGATACCTTTAGCATTGAGCATTTTGGCTTTGGCTAAAGGACTAGTGTTAGTATTAACCCCTGTGTTATTGCTGAAAATGATTGATAGTAGGTCAGTGATGGATTAACCCCCAAAATACATCGTAATAATTGTAGAAGAGTTGACCTTTTGAGGTCCCAACAAGCAGAACAAACGCAATGTATTTTAATGATTTTTTTTAACAGTTAACCTTTGTACACAGCCGATTATTTTGGATTGACAATTATTTCGATGATTGTACATTCCCACGTATACTTGGTATATTGCCTGTGATGAGATGGGAATCAGTGTAATCACTCTTGTAACAAGTAGTCCTGACATTTGGCTCGTAGACCCACGGCTACCTGTGAATGTCAAGAAAGCTCTCAATCCCGCAGGGTTTCTGTGTCCTTATGCAACTGTCTGCCTCTCCAATGAAGAAGAAAGCCACTCGTATACTTCCTGTAAGTCCAGCAGAATGTGTGAGTCACTTGACCCCAGTGGTGATTATAGGATTGTTCAGATCATGTGATGTCTACAGGTGTTTACGTCCTCAGCATTTCACGTCTTAAGAGCCACTGATTGAATCGATCTGGGGCCATGTTCCCAAAGCTATTGTTTACGTAACAACATTGTTAAGTGTTTTCGTGGGGGGAAATTTGACTTTCGGGATTATCAAATTGTCCTCCAAAAAGGCTTGACAATTTTGTTACATATGCAATTTATATTTGAACAAGGCTGCTCTCTGTGCCTGTGTATATGTGAATGATGGAACAAAATCTTTTCAAGGAATTTAGATCTAAATCCAAATAATAATTACTGCCACAACAACCTGTTTGAAAATGCTATCAATGCAAGATCAGGAACTTCAGCATATTGGAATATGCCAATCAAGAATTTTGAATAGGTTTCTTTCACCTTTTAAAGATTGAATTGCGTAAAAAGTAATCTGCTTCTTTTAGAGCTGCTGCCAGTTTATTTATTAAAGTACAAATTTAATGAGCTTAGATTAGTTGATGACCTTGAGAATGTTGATGACCTTGGGAATGGTGTGGTCACAGTGACACTTCATGATAACACACACAAACACGTTATAGATGACTTAATATGGACCATTTCCTATCAACATGATGAAAATGTTAAAGTAAATTCCCAAAGTATGCCTTCCTGAAATGGTGTTTCCGAAATGCATATATGCACCATCTCAACAACACTCCACTCAATCTTGCTACCTTTGCTGATGGGTAATGGCACGTGTTGCTGTCAGTTTTCTAAGCCAGCAATTCCAAAGCAGTTCTTTGGTAACTGGGTCATGTTGTGGTGTATCCTGATCATTGATTGCTTTATATAGCTCTGCTGATGCCTCGTAACTGTAACTGTTGGCATGCTCGTATCAACGTATTCATGAAGCATCACAAGGTTTGTTTGTCAGCACATAAACAGTGATGAATGACAATGTCAATAAACAAACAAGTTAGTATTGTTTCTGACTCGGCTATTTTCATAAAATGCATGGAAGCATCATAGCATACAGTATATTTGAATAATTAAATGTTTTTGGACAATGGTGATACTAAGCTTGCCGTGACATGAATTGCTAAAAATATAAACCTTCTTATACGTTAACCATTAAAACACAACATGGCTAATTACACGAGCTTCAAACCATGAACATCTGAAAAATCCACACTTCATAATTATACTGCTAGCATAAGAGCAATGCATTCATTTTTATTTTATGAATTTTGGGATCCTTTTCAAGGACATTTGCGTCGTCACAAATGGGTGAAAGATTCCTGCAGCGACGTTAAACTCCATTATCACTCACACAAGAACATTTGCTATTTCCTCTTTCAAAAGTTAGCTTGCAGTATTAGTTTCATCATCAGTAAATTACAGAGTTAGTTTATGTCTATTTCCTATGTGACAATGTTAATGCAAAACTTTGAATAATATAAGCACTTGAATTTGTGGATAAGACAGTAGCATTTACCAAGCTCTGTAGATGGGCTATCCAGGAACTGCCAGGAACATTGGCAGATGATGGAGGCCATATCCAGCTTTGACATGTTTGACCTTAGTCCTTATGTTAGAACTGTCTCCAGATGTGCTCAATAGTCAAAGCCTTGATGGATCTCACAGATGTATAATATACATAATACAGCCATTTAGACCTCTGTCTTTAACCTTGTCATGCATTGGCCAGACGTTTGGCAGTCTGTCTTCCCAATAATTGCCTACTAGAAGCCTTCATGCCATGTCGGTTAGCCTGGCATCAGGGTATCAAATGGTAAATGATATCTTTTTAGAATTCCAATAAAGATTATATATATTAAGGTAGTTTTTTAACAGCTGGAACAAACTGATTCAAGATTGTTATTAATTTGATAAAGTTCATAAACGGTCAAATTGTCAACAATACCCCCCAGGAATTTCTATTCTGTTTGGTGTAATTGAAAACAGACATTTCTATTAAGTTTTAATTTGTTCTTCCTCAAAAGGGATAATTTTGTACATCCATTAATATTAATTTTGGTTAGACGATAAGGATTTTAATTTGTTCTTTTTCAATGAGGATACTTTTGTATGTCCTTGAATATATGATTATACGAAAAGGATTTTATTGAATTGCTTTTTGATTAATGATGCCATGATCTGTTGATGATGTGTTGGCATGCTTATTAGTCATCTTGGACAGATACCAAATTATTGATGTAACATTACTGGAAATGAGTCTGTTGTAACCTACAACAGTTGTAAACGGCGAATATGCTGGCCTTTACTAATCTCCAGAGAATGACAGCAATCATGGTAATTGAACACCACCATTTTTTTAATTAACTAAACATGGCTTGGATTAGAAAGTAAAGAAAAAGAAGATAAACATTGTAATGACCTGTTTTTGCCATTGTATGTTCAATTACTTCTCCATGTGTTCCTCATATCTGACCAGCATATGGCAAAGGTTGGAGGAGGAAGAGGAAGAGCGAGCTTACACATGGTCTGCCTCTTACCTGAGGTTATTGATTGTTTATGATTTCCCTTTGTGGAGAGTTCCTAAAGGGAGGAAAACGAAGAACATAGAACATAAAACTGGGTACAGATACATCTATGAACATCTGGGCAAGTGAAGCATCCATATACTCTGTAGATATATCTGAATATTTGGGCCACTGGAACACCTTTCATCTTCTAGATCCCTCTCTCTGTCTCTCCATTAGCTGGAGTAAGTTTACCAGGATGTGGATGCAGACCAGAACAAACAGGTGGAGAAGCTAAGCCTTTGTTGCCAGCGAGAAGGTTCTGAGCACCCCTCCAGGAAGCTCTCATATCCACTCTGAGCAGGATGAGATGATAACACTGTGGTGAGTGGCTTCAGTCACTCTGTATACACGGCCACTGATGAGAAGGTTACAGTCTTGTAGTGGATACGAGAGCTTCGTGAAGCGGGACGGGCGGCCAGAAGTTGTCGAGGCTGCTTTACACAAGAGTATGAAGCAGTTTGAGCATTTGTTAATAGATATAACAGGATGAATCATGAAAGAGCAACAGATATTTATGGAGTGATTTCTAAACGTGAAATATTGGATACCATGACTAGAAGTTCCTTGTGATTTCCATCTGGAATGTGTGTGGTGTTTATTATTATTATAGTAATGTGTAATGCAGTGGATTGACATTACTTCACTGCCTGGATAATGCAAAGCAGGAGAGTGTTGGAGGTCTTTGTATAGTGTTTTTAATAATGTAATTTTAATTTTGATTGATGAACTGGTTATATTGCAATTAGACATTTGTTAAATTTGTTATATATGTTTTTAGACAAACATTGATAATATGCAAGTTGATAGGTATGTTAGTTTAATATTATCTATCATGCGTGTCACGGTCACCAGCATATTTTAACGATTTTTAAGTTATCCGTTATAGGAGGTTGTTTCTATTCAATTTGAATTTGGTTCTTTGGAGTTTTCTTTATCCAGTGCCTAAACAGAAAGCTGTAATTATGTCATTGGCTATTTGTGCTTGCTCCGGTTCTTCCATTTTACCCTGATATGGGTTATCCAAGTGTGACTGACATGTTGGCCTACAATGAGAGTTGCTAGAAAACCTAAGCAACTGTGCCGTCCTCACATTGTGCATTCAGAGCTAAGTGACTCATTCAAATATTCATGTGGTTGCTATGGATTCTAGAATTTTCAGTTTATCTACCTCGTTCTACTTGACAGCATTATACATTCGTCAGACAACTTTCCATCAACCTTAAACAAGTTGAAATCTTCCAGACAAATTATTTAGATCTTTTCAATAACTAGTTTACTTACTAAGTGTATATGTACCATGTATTCCATACAGTTGAGTGATGTTTTGGCTGTTTAAATTTGTGGTTATGATGGTTGCTATGGAGAAGTGACTCAATATCCTAGTCAAATCACGAAAACAAGGCAGCTTATATATTATCTTGTCATCCTATATCATGCTTGATATATTTACCAGTATAAGTACAGGATACATGCAGCTATTAATCTCGCCTAAAAGATCAATGTTGTCTTGGTAATAGGACTGTTTGCGAAATGTGGGTGATATTTCCGATATTAAAAATACCTATCTTTTCCCTTCGCTGTGTAATCTACAGGGCATATGTTTTGGCTTTCAACAAAAAAGAAGATGAGGTTAATGGTATACTAGTGAACATTGAGGATATATCTATGTGTATTGCATGATCGATTAGTCTTCAAAGAATTTTGTCTTTGACGATCTGTTTTGACAGTGTGTCCACATGTGCCAACATCTCCTTGAACTACTTCCTACATAACCATGCCTCTGCAGATCTGGATGTGATTTCTCTCATTAGAAGGCTTGTTTGGAAGCACCCATTCCAGTGGGTGTAGTAAGCCTAGACTTGATTGGTGCGTTGTTGTCGCCTGGGACTGAGGACTCCAAAGAGGCTTTCATCAAAGGAATGCATGTACAAATGGTGCTGGCTTGTAATAATCTTAATAGTGTCAGTTATTGCCATATTCCTGTGATATTGCAGCAAACATATGGTACTTCTGCTTTTGAGAAGTGGCATTCAGGGGGGGATTGGGAGATTAATTGAATGGAGATTAATTGGAGCTCTTATCAAATTGATGTCGCTCTGAGGCAGAGGGTTCTTCCCTTCATGGACGCACAAACATTATCGATTTGTGGTTTGGAAGAGGAAGTCTTAGCATTTCTATGTTGGAACCATGATAACTGCTTGGCTGAATAACGCTTTGATAGAATCTCGCTTGATTAATTTCCTGTTAGATAATTTCGTTCCGATACCCACACGTTAGTTTCAGTTTACAATTGTTAATGGGTACTATCATGAAGATGGACATGTGTATCTTCTACTATATTGACCCAGACTTGTATGAGCAACACAATATTGTAACGTTACCGTAATTCTTCTTGTGAGTTGTTCTTGCAAGCTATTGTTTCGAAGCATACAAGTTCAAATTTTCCCCAAAAGTATAATTTATATACAGCTATGGCATGTATTATTCTTTTCTAGCTAAATTTATTTAAAATAAATTTATTTCCTTAGACTACAGTTAGTGTGAATGGTAGCACAGTTGAAGATTGTCAGACTTAGGATCCAATGGTCCCATGTTCGAATCTACCCTGAGATCTGTGTTAGATTTTCGTCGCAAATGGGTGAAAGATTCTTGCAGCGACGTTAAATTCCATATTCACTCTCACTGCTACATTTCATATAAAATCATGATGGACTATAATCTCTGCTAATCATGCTGATAGTGGATTTGTTATCAAACCAATGAACATCATTGCGTATGGTTGAACTATACCTTCTTCAATGTAATGCACCGATTCATTCATTTATCAAACCCATGTTGCAAGTTTATAAATGTTGCTGATGAACCTTTAACTTTAGTACCTTAGTGTGGGATGTGGGATAGTTGTTACCTGTTAAGAAAATGAAAGGTTTTGAGTTTGAAGATTATGCTGTTGTCTGTCATCTTCTCTGTGGATGAGAAGAGTTTAATTTATGAGGAATTCATTTCTCAGTTTTCCTCAGGAATGCCCTATATCAGAACTTCATTAACCTTTTCCATGCTGGATTGTTAACCCACTCTCAGCTGGATGGATCACAGGCACTGCTTAGTGAGGCATCTCTGGTTTATCTTAGTATGGAGAGAGTTAATAAAGAATCCTTGGAACCAAAACATACATGCATCTAGTATATTTGTGTCACTGTTTTCTGACAATGGACTGTATTGTTGATTCTTTCGTTCCAGATTCCACAGTGAGGTGTTTTACTAACCTGGTCAATGTAGTCCAGGTGGGAGACGGAATACTGCGGAATACCCTGGGCAGTGGGGCACATTAAGGTGAGTGGTACAATGTGGGGGCACACTAAGGTTCGTAATACCATGTGGGGCCACATTATGGTTAGTGGTACCATGTGGGAGCACATTATGGTTAGTGGTAATGTGTGGGGACACATTAAGGTGGGTGGTACCATGTGGGGCACATTAAGGTGGGTGGTACCATGTGGGGGCACCATGTGGGGGCATGTTAAGGTGTGTAGGTGGTAAGATCCCCTAGACTGCACCTACCCCAGGCACTTGTCATCTCAGAGACCATTGCACCACCCTGGGCACCTGACATCAAGGCCAGCAGAAGGTCATTTGTAGGACAGGGTTATGTTGATTTCCTGAACTTGGTTATAAAATAGAATAGAACTGTCTTGTCCAAAATTGTTTTAAAAAGTGACAACCTCAGTAAAATAGATACATATAACCAATAAAACATCACAGTTTGATTCAGAAAATGCACCATTTGCATACATACATATGAAATGTTATTAAAGATATATTTAGATTAGCTTGCATAATTCTTTGCATACTGTTTTTGTCGATTTTCATCTGAAATATGAGTGGCAACAGTGTGATTTATCATACCCTCTGCACTGGGAATTGTAACAGAATTTGTCAAACATGCATCTCAACATTTGCAAGTGCTCTGACTTCAACACTAATCTATGTCTAGACTGATAGGCCAATGTCAAGGATACAGACAGGAAACGTTTTCCCAAATAGTAATTGACAGGAGGAGGAAAAAAGCTCTCTAGCAAAAATTATCTTAAGACTATGCATTCAACTTGTTCTATCAGATTTATCAATACCAAAAATAAGAAATAAAAAGATTAAGAAAATTCAAAATGGGGTGTATTTTATATTCGTTTTTTGAAAAACATTCCCAAGTGTACATTAAGCTGATGTTCTTAGAAAATGCACTTGGAAAGATTAAGTATGTTTAAATCTTTGTTATTTTACCAGAGATTTCTTCATTGATATGAGAGTAGTTGTGCTTACAGCAGTTTCAATGATCGCTTTGCTATCAAGAGTTATATTACAGACGTGACATGCTTGTTTTTCGACATGGTTCATACTGGTGAGAAATGTTTTTTTCTCTCTGCATGACGTAAGTTAAATTACAGACTGGTTGCAGAACATGTTGAAGAACTACATTGTTGTTGAAAAGACTTGATGATCTCACAGATTATAGCTCAAGAAGTTTCCAAGCATGTCTTCCAACAAATAGTATATGCAGCTTGATATTTCCGTAGTTGTCATTACTGATTACCAGATTGTATTCAAATCACAAGTCAGTTTTAACTTCTTGTTTGTTGCTGTGAGGCCTGGTTAGAAGGTGCAATTTTTTTGGGGTGCGCTATCAGCTTGTATGGTATTTCTGTTCTGTTCGGGTATGTAGTTGTTGTCATCTGCCAAGACCTCTGTTTATGTTTTCCCAATTTACACTCAATGTATCATGTGATGATCTTACCACTATGGTATCCATCAGTACATGTAGACATGGATTAACCAAGGTGTGAGTGGTAGCACAATGGTAGAGTGTTGGACTTTGGAGCCAAAGGTCCTGGGTTAAAATCCTGTCCCAGGGGCCTTGCATCAATGTTTGTGGAATTTGCGTTTCTGACGAGGTATTGATATGATGTGCTGTATGTTCTGTGGCAATGCAGTTATCATTCTTGGCCTGTCAGTACCAGCCATTGCTCACAGGTTTTCTGCAATAGTAAGCACTATGGATGTTTCAGATTTCCTCCTGCCCTAAACTAACCAGCTGTGGTACACGTAAAAGAATCTTGAAAGTGGCTTTAAAAAATAATTTACAGAAAAATAACAAAAAAACGGCCAGTGCTAGCAGGTTTAGTGCAACATTCAACATTTACTGAAAATGCCCCAACTGACAAGCTGTGATAGAAGTAAATGAATCTTGAAAGCTGATCTAAACCCCAATTGAAAATAAATATAGGACTAATCATGGTTGCCCTTTAAGGCATCTCTGGTTGCTTCCAACGTGGAATTAAACATATTGTTTAGCAATAATATTTGAGATATTTTTCTTTAAATAAGTATAAGGATAGTGTTATGTTGAATGGATCTGCAACAAGAGACATTTGACATTTGGTATTTTCTCCACATTCAAAATAACTGAAATTTTATTCAATAAAGATTCATTTTTTATATGTTTCAAACTGCGTTAAAAGAATGGTTGTTAAACAGGGGATGTCGTAGATTAGCTGGTTGGCTTTTTATGAAATCTTAAATTTTGACTTTGTATTCAATTTGTGTTGGGAGGATATTTGTTAATTCGTCCAATTACTCTTCACTACAAGAAAACATTCTGGATTCTAGTGTAGGATTAAAATTCCTGATTGCATCCTTTGAGGGGCTGCTGTACTTTAGATCGCCGATTGATGTTGCTACCTGGGAGATAATTCTAATAACCATTCACAGTTTAAATTTTCTAAAAAAGAAAAGAACTAATTTACCACTCTATTCAAACATGTTGCCCAACATTATGTGATTGGACAACACAGATTTTTAGAAATATGTGTTATGATGTAGTTTTGATTGTTAGGCCATTGTAGAAGTATACTGCAGCGATAGAAACTTACCTTACAAACTTACTAGCCCGAATAGTGATACAAATGACAAACATTTACAAAAATACATAATTTCTATTAGCCCTTAGGATACCTTTAGCATTGGCACAAATTGCCCGGGCTAACGGGCTAGTGTTAATTTCTATCCCTGATACTGGAAGGTTATAAATACTACTTTTCTCCTATTTCGTACCACATTGATAGTCAAAGTTGGCAGTTAAAGGGTAAATTGTTGACCAGTGAACCAACATCAATATCCTTGGAATTGGATTTCTCCCCTGTAGTGATTGGAGCTTTCAACGAGATTATTATTTGACAAAAAACATAACACATGCTAGCATGTCTTGAAAATCTTATTTTGTGTTAATATTCGAAAGGTTCGAATTTTCTTCCAGATTAAATCCACTCTTGCTCAATATGTTCACTAGTGAGTTTCAATTATAATGTCCTTTGGGCAGCATGTTTTATTTTCTTGAACATCTAAGACTATGATGTCATATTTTTCTTTGTATGGTTACTTTTCTTCTGATAATGTCAGAGGCTGCCATTCAATTTGTCGATTGCTGTTTGAAATGCATGATGCATGGCAGAGAGGTGAATATAAAATAGCTTTGAAAAATCATTATTTGTTCTTTATGTCAACTTTTAGTAAGGTACAGGCTTGTAAAATATCAATCTGCCAATTGAATTGAATTTTATGGCTGGCATGTTTTACATCTATGATGTGCATTGTATACCAAACTGATCTAGAACCTACAGACTCTTTTCTTTGAAGGTTCTTTGACCATTGACATATAATAGGTGATGCGTTAATGACCATCTACTGTATACCACATTTTATCCTATAGGCATATTTGTATTCAGCCATCAAAATTAAAACTAGTCTGCTAGGCCGGGTAATTTCTCCCAAGGCTTTAAAGGTATCCTTAAGGACTAGTGGAAATTCATGTCGTTTTTTATTTGTATCACTCTAATAAGTTTTAAAGTTAATTTCGATCCCTGTGTATTTGGAGCCCAGTTGCAACTTGGCACCCATCCCATGTAGCATTGTACATGAATTGGCATCAGCGACCCTTGATACCGGTGACAAATTGTGAATGCAATGAACACCACTCGACAATTCCAGTTCAATAGATAGGGCTGGCCTATTGGCGCCATCTCCAGTTCTGCTCTATTCCTTCACCTTTGACCTTCTACATAATTTGTAATTCCCATTAGGAAATTTGATTTTTCCGGAGATTCAGGTCTTGTTGAATTACATTAGCAGGTCAACGTGTGTGAAATATTGACGTGGAGTCAAAGCTGATAGGTGCTGTAGCTGATCGGTGTTTAAGTTCAATAACCATGACAATGTCTGACAAGGTATCACTGCAGGTGATTACAAGATTAAGTGGTGCTAGCGAGATTGTGTACATGCCGAAACGGTTGAATACTCTGTAGTCGTCGCCTATGGGTGAAATATTCCTGACGCGATGTAAAGCAATAATTCAATCAATACTCTGAAACTATTAAATACCCTTTCATGCTACTTTTGCAGATATATTTACATCAAACTCTCATGGAATAATTACATTTATGTTATTATAATATTGTCTTCATGATAATTTGGTAGGTATGTTTACTTCAAATCTTGTGGAATAAGGCATTTTTATTATTTTGTAAACACGACAAGAGAGTTCTTCCCATTGCCGTCAACCTTGTGAGAATGTTGGCGAGTTAGATAACACATTACACACATCATGTGTGAACTTCCAGACAGCATGTTCCCAGAGTGGGATAACACAGTGATGGTAATGGGCGTGGTGTGATGTGAGATGAGGTGGCCTTTCAGGTTCACTATGTGCAGTATCCATGGAGCCCTAGACTACCCTCCATTCAACACTGTAGAGTAAATCTGACTAAATCTGATACACGTGCCAACGGTGGCTATAACTGTTACACAGACAGGAATGTACCGCAGATAAACGGAATGCACGATTTCATAGAATTTTGTTCATTATACAGGTTATCGAGTCGGTCTTAAATCCAGAGATATTTCCTTCCGCGAACCTTGTCTGAATCGTGTGTAACCATGGTAACCTTCAGCATACCATTGCAATTTTTCCATTTGATTCTGTGGTACTAGATCTTGCACATGAGTCGTACCTTGGTTTTGATGAAGTGTGGAGAAGTTCCCGATGGTTGGATGATGGAATGACCGTACACTAAAGCTCTCTCAATAGATGGCTGGTATGAAATGACATAGCTCTAGTGTAGCCTTAATGACTCTGACAGCTCTAGTGTAGCCTTAATATCTCTGACAGCTCTAGTGTAGCCTTAATAACTCTGACATAGCTCTAGTGTAGCCTTAATATCTCTGACAGCTCTAGTGTAGCCTTAATAACTCTGACATAGCTCTAGTGTAGTCTTAATAACTCCAAACCTTAGCAATGGTGTGTCTATGTAGTCGAGAATTACGAACAAGATGGTTGTATGATGAGATTGACTGGCAAAACCATGATGGTATCCTCGTTAATACTTATCGCTTACAGGTTATTGGGTTTAAATCTGGATCGAGACTTCCTCTCAAAATGAACTAATAATTTGTTATCGTGATAACAAATGAATGTTCATGAAGCCAGACACTGTTCTAGCCTGTTATATTGAGTTAATCTTATCGAAAAAAAACCTCCACGAAACATGTGCAATCATTTCTGGAGTTGGAGACTTTCCAAATAAAATATTTTTCTTAGCTTTTTCTTCTAGTAAACTTGATCAGCTGTTGATGGCATTCTATGCTATCTTTCTTGTAGTAAACTTGGTCAGCTGTTGATGGCATTCTATGCTATCTTTCTTCTAGTAAACTTGGTCAGCTGTTGATGGCATTCTATGCTATCTTTCTGGTAATTGGTCCTTGAAGGTCGTGCAGCGGTTTTCAAGAAGTGAAATATCTTTGACCTTGAAACTTGATGTGGATGGTTTGTCTGGTTGGGTTTGTCTGGTTGGGTTTGTCTGGTTGGGTTGACAATTTGACTAGCTGGCAGTGTGAATGAATGAATGGTAGCAGGTTATACAAAGACACTGTCTGAGCTGTCATCAAATGGTAGTATGCTATAGATGGTCAGCTCATTGTCAGCTTCTTAGGTTGTACAAGAACGATCTGTTGCTGTCGTCAAATGCTATATGCTCAGGGGTCTTTTGCATGAAAGCAAACTATTTTAGTTGGTTACAATGCGTCATGCACTGCAGCCTTTCTGCTATACGTAGTCACAAACTTCTGGTTTAAGTCGAAACTACCGGTATGGTTTCGTTTCATGCGTTATCATGCTGCTCATCAGTGAGGTCAAAAGACAATCCTCCAATCAAATCTTTCTGCAGATCACATGACTTCAAAATTGCAGCCTCCATGATTGTTTTCTGTACGGATGAGAAGAAGTGCGTTATTGGTGCATGCGTGTGCACGCCGGATTGAACACCAGGCCACAGTGCACTGCTGTGATTGTTCAGACATGCATAACACATTAACGTGCAGTCATTCACAAGTTTAAAGATATTGAATATCTTGCTGCTGCTTACATTAAGAAATGTTTTCATAATGTGCTATCGGCTAACATAAGTGTATAAGCCCCCAATTACATAGTGTATAATAACTCACAAATTGTTTGTTAAAACACTTCAAGGAAAATTGTATACAATAAAATATTGATTTTAGCTTCCAATAATATGATAACTACTGCAATTTCTGACATTGGTACTTTCTAAGATTCCCTGAAAGTCAGTACGCGTGCCTAGGGAGAGGGTTAAATTGTAGGGTTTGGGTTAATGACTCGTATTGCGGATGTTGGGCAATAAATTACTCACTTGCCCTTTGATTTAGTGCTAATAAGTCAAAGAATGCAAAATAATGTGTAGTAAAATATCCATTCTGAATTAGATTTTTCATTGGTCTGTCATTTTTACATTCTTCTGATGGGTGTTAGGTTGCTATGAGTGTACTAATCACATTGTGCTTCTCAGGTTCTGATATCTATTACCTCACAGCTAAGGTTAATTGCCTTCATTAATCTGTGCCTGTGTGTTCCAGTTGATAACCTGTCATTAATGGAGATGTTTGCCCAGTGCAGTATAAAGTAGACATTTATGTCTCATGATAAAATATGTTAACATAGTAAAAGAAAATAACACTATATAAAGATAAATAATGTTTTAGATAGTAAAGAAACATTCATAACCGCATGGTCACATTTTAAGTTAAATATGGATGAGCTTGTTAACATTTTGTCAGTTATCGGCAGAATGAAGACCAGTAGCAAGTAGTGTTGCAGTATGTATACCAGTGAGCACTGGCTGGTACTGACAAACCAAATATTAACACCGGGCAGCGGCGCAATCACAACATCCTATCATGATTGCAGCAGACGGCAACTTTCATGAAAATTTATGTTGAAGCCCCAGAGTAGGTTCAAAATCCAATGATATCCCAATTATACTATGACCTGGCCCTGATTTCTCGAAACAAACTTGTATTATTGAGTAAAAACTCAAAGCCAGACTCAATTTACAGCACTGAGTCAAATGCAGAAAGTCGCCTATGGGTGAGATATTCCCACTGCGACGTAAAGCAATAATACAATCAATCAAATGCAGAAATCTCAGCTGAGCAAAATCTAAAACTTGAGTTTGTTTTGAGAAAACAGGGTTTGCTCCTTTAACAATTTCAATCTCATGTTTACTGCTACATTCCCCATCTACCGTTTGATAGGTACCACCTGCAAATCAACCCTTTTACTTGCACACTTCTGAAATATGTTCCACACTAGTCCAAATATGTGACTACATGCATGCCATTTCTGAATATTGTGATAAAGCTTGCGTGCGTCCCGAGTTAGCAGACTAATCTGATCAGTTGAGCTCACCATCTCATGAAGCTCTTGCTTAATGATGCTTTTAGGATAGGAAACTTAATTATCCTACTTATTACATCAGTCTTTATTTGTCCACTCTGAGCTTCTTTAGCTTGATAAACTGTAGATACTTACCTACACATGTTTTGACTCGAGGGCTGATGGGCTGATCAATCAGCTTGCATCCCAGACTCATCAATAGCAAAGTAATATTTTCATGTTAATTTGGAATGTCAATTCGTCAATTCCAGTTTACATGTTAAACATATTCATGCTGATCCTGGGATTCAAACCCAAGTTACTGGATTGTGAGTCGAACGCTCTATCTTCTGAGCCAAAGAGGGTAACCCCCACCGGCCAACCAGTAGGAGCATCTTCTACCACACCCAACTACACATGCATGCACTTTTTATTTTATTCTTAGCTTGCATTTAATAGTATGTGGTCAATTTCAGTTGACTACCTCACCTACGTGAGCCAGGCTGTTACCAATTGATTACTGGTATCATTTTATGGCTCGCTCCATAACAGCAAATAATTGTGTGTTGCACACATTATCATGGCTTGCAGAGTTATTTCCCTTTGACCACACATATCCTACATTATCGTGCTGGGTATCATTTCACAAAGCTCTCTTATCCACTAATAAGAGACTATAGTGCTCTCTTTTCAGTCTATTAACTATCGACAAAGAGAGCACTGTGGTCTCTTAGTGGATAAGAGAACTTTGTGAAAGGATACATGATTGGATAATGCTTAAAATGATGAAATCTTTACTTGTCCCTTTTTATGTACATGTATTTGTATTCACTAAGGCTGTCACGTGTACACGTGTAACCAGTGCCGTTTTGTGTTTCGTTGGTAAATGTTTACAAAAATGATAAACGAACGTGTATGCAAACTGAGTATTGCTAATTTTCACACGTATCTTGCGCACGAACATAATATTTGTCATTGAACATGTTGAGCATATTGCATTTTGAAACATTTACATCGTCGTCCTTTATCTAATTTGCAAGGAAATACACGCCTCGAGGTCAACAGGCCAATGACATGCACGACTCCAATCAATCGATGTCTGAATTTTGCACCTACTGACGATATATAAAAAAAAGAAACAATGGCGGACGTACTCGATTATAGCTGTATTATATTTAATATTAAAGTATTTAATAATGTGTCCGTTAAAATTACAGTACATAGCCTAGAGTATTACACTAATCAGCGTTTCTGTTTATTAGTACAGTCATCGATTATGTTACATGTAAATTAGCATGAATATTAATATTAAAGTCTGTAGTTCCGTGAGCACACGGTAGGTACCAGACATTTGAAATGTTAATTTTTTTATTTTTACTGCAGGATTTATTGACAAATTTGCGGATAAAAACAGAAAATGTATACCGGTACTTGGATAAATTTTTATTGCAACAATACAAGTAACAGTACAACATGTAGATTATACTAGAACAGTGTCCCCTCAATATAACACTGTTCGATACACAACGGATTCGGATATAAAGCTGGGTTAGATGTTGATCCCATTTTTTATTTTTTTTATTTACCTGTACTATTGTATAAGGCTGGTACTATAAGGCGGAGTGTGTCATGGACCCCAAATTCAGTGTTATATTGAGGGGACACTATGTATATCTACCTGAACTCGGTAGTCCATTTAAACTGTATCATTTTGTGTACGACCTACCGTGTAAACGTTTACAGAATTTCGTAAACTTGACAGCCTTAGTATTAACAGTAGGTACTATAATTATTTTTCACTACCAAAGTTACATTTCACACCGCCAATCTTTAAGCAAATACTAAAAGAAGATTTGACTGTTTTGTGAGAATGTTGCTACTTCAATTGGAACAATGTTTGGGAGTGTTTTAGAGATTCTGGCAAGCTTGTTAAACATAAATAATAAATTCATCATGCGAATTTCATACTGGCAATTATTACAATATAATCTCTTTTTTTTTATTACTTCAAGTTGCTTCATGAAACTTTCATCCATATTCACTATTATTGTAATATGAGCCCTATTTTCAGTGTTACTTATGTTGTAAGTTTCTTCCTGCCCTAAAAACTAACAAGTCGAGATATAAATGAAAGAATCATGAACGCTGCATGAACCCCCAATTATAAAAATCAAAATAAAAAATGCTCAGACAATTTCAATGTCTACTTTAGCTGAGAAAAATCTACAAGGCATTTAATGCCAATTGTATTGTGGGGCTTTGATACAATACTTATTAAGGTTATTCCAGTAAGCAGGTTGATATACAACACACCAAAATAACGTCTTTTTTTTTTTGTTGACAGCGTATGGGGATGTTGCTATGACGACGGGGCTCCCCGGACACTGAACCCCAGGATGTCGGACCCTCTGTCCCCCAAATCCCCGCGGAAGGGGAAACATGTCAGCATTAGAGTCCAGTTCCTGGATAACACAGTGCATGCCTTTCAGATTCCGGTGAGTGGTCTCCCCTTGGTTAAACGTTTGTGATAAATTGTCCAACCTTGACGTAAAACAATACCTCACAGACCTATGCCGTCTTACTTAGATATGCTGTTGCAGTAAATTGTGAACCAAACCCAGACTCGTAGTCATGTTGGGTTTTCATTTGCTGCCTGCAAAAATAGGATGTGAAATGTTCATGCATGTAACAGGGATAGAAATTAACACTAGCCCGTTAGCCCGGGCCATTTATGCCAATGCTAAAGGTATCCTCAGGGCTAATAGAAATGATGTATTTTTGTAAATGTTTGTTATTTGTATCACTATTCGGGCTAGTAAGTTTGTAAGGTAAGTTTCTATCGCTGAATTGTAACATGGCTCTAGACTAACATATGCCCGAAGTCCAAGGGCAAATGAAATTGCACTGTGGTATCTTTGAGACTTACCCTGACTAACCCTGCGAGCAAGTAATTCAAAATGTTAGTCTGGAGATGACGGTGAAATGGATCAGTTTCTAAATAGATGATTGTTGATATTAATTTGGTCGCTTGACCATGCATAAAAATATGCCACATTCATTCTTGTATTGAATTTTGTTCTTAAAGAATGCCTCTAGAACCAAGTTGAACATTGATTAATTGAAATGTTTCCTGCGAATAAAAAGCTTACTTATCTACATACAGTGGTATGGCAGATGTGTAGTCAAGCAAGCAATGTTATTCACTTCTACCTTTTTCTGTGTATATTGAATGAACTGATCGAATATTTATGAAATAATATTGATGTAGGTTCCAATGTGAACTGTTCATTGGTGAACAATTGGATGGTTATCCCAATCTCTCAATTCAGGGTTCTATACTAATATATGCCCAAGTTAAATTGCGTTGCGGGCAACCTATTTAAAAAAAGGTACACCTTGCAGGGCTCCAGACTAACATTTTGAGTTGCTTTCCCGCAGGACTAGTGAGGGCAAGATGTAAAGGCACCAAAGCATCTCTATGTTAAAAAATAGGTTGCCTGCAGTGCACTTTAACTTAACCCTGTATGTCAGGAATACCTTAGTCCAGAGATTTGCCTTGGGTGCTTTTTCAACTTGCCCCAACACACCCTGTGGGCAAGTAACTCAAGATGTTAGTCTGGAGTCCTGCAATTCATGTACAGGATATTTTCAGTGTTATCCATCAGACTATGACCAACACATCCCAGATTAGTGCCTATTCTTGTTTAGCAAAGTGTAATTGAATACGTACAAAGTTTAAATACAGTTGCAATGTGTTATGAACACATCTTTGAAATACTACCTCTAATGGCATTAAACAAGACTTACAGCATATCACAGTCAAGTACCGTAAGTGTCTAGTAAGCAAGACTACCATTATGACAGTTAAATTATAGTAAGCAAGACTATTATTTGAGGTGTTAAGTATGGCCTTTCCAAATGAGAAATAATATAACATTTGTCAAGAACACCTTTCCCATGATAAACACATGTGACAGTTGAGTATGGTAAGCACATATAGTTTAGCAAAACTAACAAGTGATCTTTAGATCCATGGCTGTATATTTCCAATGAGAAACACAAGTACAACTATAAATTATACATCTGAGCAACTTGTTGAATAATCATATCCAATGCATCAATGAATGTTGAAGGTTTTGGAACTTTGGTAGGCACACTATATTGGAGTTTCCTAGCAACTAGGAGAGTATTGCTATGGAGACGATGTATCTCTTTTTGAGGTATTTCTTTAACAATATCTAAAATGTTCTCTTCGTTCATTATTCTCGTGGAGTCTACACTCACCACAAAGTCTGTATAGTTCAAGACTTTCTGGAAAGGATATTCCACATTTTCATTGGAAAATTTGAAGATAATGGGAATACATCCACTTTGAATGCTGTCATAAAATGACTTCCTTGTAGGAGAGTCGCCATGCGGCTGGAGACAGAAGACTGATCTTTGCATCCAGTCTATGGTGATGTTTATGTGATCATGATGGCACTCTCTGGTCACTAACATTAACTGCTCACGAGGAACAGACACGTTGCTCTCTTTCAAATATTCATCGTAACTTTTGCCAAAAATGTTTATTTTGAACTGATCCAGAAGTTTTGCACGAAAGGGATTACTTCGTCTGTTTCCTGCTGCAAGAAACAGTAAAATATGTCTTTGTTGTAAACTTGGCGATACAGCAGTCGTGTAGTGATTGCCATGGATATACTCACGATGTACATAGGATGGATATGGTGCCACAACAATTGTCTGGTTTTGAAGTTGACGATATGTTCTGATGTCTTGTTCAGATTCTTTCTCTATGGCAATGTAAGTAAGATTTTGACTAAGTGGATGTTCCAGAAGTTCGTACTGTTCACGTTCAATTTTGGCAAGTGCAGAAACGTGTGGCCGACCTTGATCAAAATATGGCTGCAATCGGATTGTCTTGAACAGTTCTTGTTGCAAAGTATATGTGAGGATTTTATGTTTATAACAAAAGAAATTGAGCCCGAGATACGATGGAATGTAAAATATGTCGGCCTCGGCAGGATTATCAGTTCGATATTTGCTGTTGATGAGTTGATGGTGGAGGACAACCTCAAGGGAAAACTGATTTGTGTTGTAAACACCCATTTCACCATCTTTGTACAAGAGGTCACCAAATCCGTAATTATTTAACCGGAAACATTTACCATATGCATCACCTTGTTCATTTTCTTTAAACACACATTTTTTAATGTTGCTGTTGAATTTTGGATGCAAGGAGTAGATGTACACCTTTGGAAGTCTTGCTTCAGCATGTGCAGGTCTTGTTGCTTTGGTCGTGGTCACAGCATGTGCAGGTCTTGTTGCTTTGGTTGTGGTCACAGCATGTGCAGGTCTTGTTGCTTTGGTCGTGGTCACATCCTCTGTTCCTTGTCTAGGCCAACTAGACACTGGCTGACTGTAGGTATTTTTACTCTTCACTATGAATGTTCTGAAACAGGGAATGTGATATGTTTGCTGACATTGTTTTGAAATTCTAAATGGACACAACATATGTAGAATTAATTGAAGCTGCGTAAGTTAATCTCCTGAACTATCGCGTATCACGTATTGAGAATTAAAAAAACCCCACAAAATCAACTTGAAACAATTGTAAAATAACTGGAAATAAAATATCCTATTCCACTTGCTATCCTTGACTAATGGCACAGGGTATCCTTTCACGAAGCTCTCTTATCCACTAAGAGAACATAGCGCTCTCATTGCTGATAGCTAATGTACTGGAAAGAGAGCGCTATGGTCTCTTTAGTGGATACAGTAAGAGAGCTGCGGGGAACGATACCCAGGAAGATGCCCATACCTACCCAATTGAAAAAGAAAAAAAAGGTCATTGCCTAGGAGTGAAATATTCCTGCTGTGACGTAAAGCATTAATTCAATCAATCAATCCAAATAAAAAATAATAAAGAAAAGAAAATAATAATAAAAAATAGATAAAAAAAAGTACAACTACTGTAATTAACCTAATTCGAACCCTCTAATTATTCGAACACATAAATTATTTTGCAAAACTAAAAAATTTCCGTCCCTAATTATATGAAAATGACCCTTTTTGAGAAATCGTAATTTTCTAATTATTCTAACACAGTCATTTAAAATTTTTTTTTTATTTTCTTTTTAAAGAAATCATTTATTTAGTTACCATTTCGAACTTTTAGATGATTAAAACAAGTAGGAGAATTATGGTATACACTTTCAACGAGTACAACAACCAGGAGCATCATAGTCTAGACTACAGGTAATTGAAGCAGGCAATTATTTTGTTTCAAGCTACGAAAAACATGCCAGTCAGTGGCAACTTTATTCAATGCAAAAGA
>JAUTBQ010229771.1:0-20205 GCA_032361185.1 Lepetodrilus ovalis | reverse complement strand
GTTAATTACTTTCTCGTCGCAAATGGGTGAAAGATTCCCGCAGCGACGTTAAATTCCATATTCACTCACTCACTCACTCACTATATCACAAATACTATTAGTTATTTGAGGTTTCAAGGGTGATACAACATGGTCTGCAAGATGTCAGTCAGTCTGCAAGTTTTTGTATTTCCTGAGGCGCATTTACCATACCACCATACCACCAATACAGCATTATGTCTACTTGCATGTTGCAACAGCAGGGTTCGCTGTGAGCAATAATTGGAGACCGGAAGGAGGCAGCAAGGGGGTAGGGGGTGGGAGGGGATATTTACCTCATTTCCTGTTACCACCCGTTATTGAACATAAATAAAAGATAATTGAAAGTCAACAGTTGTTGGTAGAGGTAAATAATATTTATGCATACGTTTTCTTATTATTCCTGTCAGTTTTGGATGTTATTTGAACATTTTTTTAAAGGGGGATTGTTTTTATTTAGTTATAACCCTAATTTTGTAATGAAGCCTAATATTTGCAAGCAAATACTGTTTGTGTGAGGCCATATGTATTGAGGAGAAAACACTTCACAGAAGTAGTGGGTTGTCGAAATTCAAAACATTTAGTACTAGGTTTCCTAAAACAGTATCTTTCCGCTCATTTGGCCAGTAACTCGTGCTGCAAATTGAGTCATGTTCTTGCATTATTCTGCATTACTTTGCGTAACATCACCTCACTTCGTTTGTTCTGAACCAGAAAACTGGATGTTTGTCAAAGTCATGTTTCTTTGCATCCAGTAATGAATGTCCCTCCCTCGTTATACCACTAAGTTATGGAATCAAAAAACAAAACATAGCGTTAATTATCTACATACCTTTTTGACGTAAATCTGTCTGGTTTATGTGAAATAACTTTATTTTACATTTCAATATTTAAAATTGGAATTTGTGTTTTTGTGTTATAGAGAGGTTAAGTTGTAGAAATCTAAACTGGTTTCCATCTAGTAATCTAAACTGGGTCTTTCTCATTACCCAGCTGTGACATGTATTACCAGACTCTGAGAGAGGGATTTTCTTTTACGAATATTCAGTTTACTCTAATCAGCATATTTCAAAATAATTCAGAGTGCCTTCTGTTTGTTGTTGAGTTCGTGTTTTTGCTCTGACGTATCAAATTTGTTTCAGATATGGTGTAAGTTATTTCAAGAACCCGATGCTGTTTGTTGCATGGTTTATTTAATTTGATAACAATATTATTGTGAGTAAAAATAAATAGGATTTAAAACACTGCATTTACACCTGCATTGCTCTGGCAACTAAAACGTCTCAAACTTAGTCTGTATTATTCCATGTATTGTTAATATATTGGTTCATATTTGGTATTCAATATGCAGGAAATTTTCTTGGCACATAATGGACTTTCTCTGTAATGCTTTGAAATATTAGTACTTTTCTTGTCGGACTTTGAAAGTAAACAGAATCGTAAAACGGATCCATTCCCATTGGACAACTCAGACAGCCATCCTACGAGGATTTCACGTAATAGGGATCATGTTAGGCCACACATATTTTGTCTGTGTTTATCTCCTAAATTGCAGTCCATCTTAAAAGTACACATCAACCCACACCACTAACTCCATTCTGCACTAAAAAGGATTGTAATTTTTTCTATCCATACTTTCATGAAAAAAAAAAATTACCCAAAACAGGTTGAAATATTCATATGATATTCCATTTTTAGAGGCGCAATTTATTTTTAAGTTTCTTCTATTTATGTTTGCTCCCTATCAATTTGGAAAATGAGACGTAAAACGCACAGTAAAATATATGTGGCCTTTACAGGAACACTCCACTCATCTAAAGCTTTAGTTCAAGCTTTTCATTTTCTAATCGAGATTTGTTTCCTTCGTGCATTAGAATTTGTTACATCATGACCAGATTTATGCTTCATATATCCCACCCTGGCTTTGAACTTATCCGGAACCTTTTTGGTAATGGAAAATTAATCCCACCCATCTCGGAATTTCTGACGAAAAACGTCCTTCGACTGCCGACTCTTTGGCCGATTACACGTCTCATGAAGTCTCACGAGACTTGGCCCAGATGACTTGCAATCAATTCTAGCACCATCTTTTCATCCTGATCATATCGCAATGTCGTGTAAGATCAGCCTATTCGAGGAATTTGATTTGTTTCTGTCTGTTCCGTTTCATTGTATAATAATAGTCGTAGGGAAGTAACATTGGTAATATGTTTTTGAGTGATCTGAACGAGACACCGAGAAACTTCAGTTGAACTTTTTGTACGAAATGTAATCTTAATGAAAAATGAGCGCAACTGTGCTGTCATTGATTGTCCATAATAACCTATCAGTTGATCAAATTTTGTTGAAATTGTAATCTTTCCAAAATACAAGTAGGTCAATGTTGATTAAATATTTAAAATAATTTTTAGATTCATTTTGGTGACGTGATTTCCTTAAATTTCCAATATCAACTAAGAAGACTTAGTATTGAATAATGCAATCCTCTGTTCCAATTAACCATTCTACATTAATTAACTGCTGCATATGGTTGTCCAGTTCAGCAGTAATGCTGTCTGCAAGACCCGATGTCGTTGTGTAATTATTACGCCATTATGTTATCGTTGCGTAACCGGTGCCTCCTAAATCTCCATGACTCATTAACTGGGTCTTGGACCAGGCTCGACATTGCCTGCACACGTATTATTACGAAGAAGTCTAGGGGAGAATTACACAAAAATTACGACTGGAATCATTTGAATGTCCATCAACGCCTTAACCAATGATATTATTACCACCAGACTATCTAGTCTTGTTAACACTATAGCACCTTCACAGTCAGATAGTCTACAGACATCAGAAACAAGAAGTTCTTGTCAGTTTGGATTAATAGTGTAAACAGTTGTAAGATTACCCATGTTAGTTGATTACCGGTACCGCTTCCCTGACAACTATTTATAGTCACGGTACCGCTTCCCTGACAACTATTTATAGTCACGTGTGGGGAATATTGGCGTTGCCATGCCGAATGTACAAGGGAAACAAGCAGATAGTAAATATCTACAACACAGTGAACCGGGAAGATGTGTAGGCAAGTGATAGGTCCTGTTAGTTAATTAACGTCTCACGGGTTTGTCCATGTTCTGGGCTGGTGGTGAATGAGGAGCGGGTGAAGACTTGCATGTTTAATGATACATGGTCTGGGTCTAGCTAGGTTTGATAACTCTGCCATGCATTCTGTAATGTGTTTATGATTGGCTTCTCTGGGCATTTATGAACCACACATGCAAACACTCCCATAAAACAAGACTAAAGGAGACTTTGCAGTGGGAGCGATTATGCTGGGGGATTTATTTCATCGTTTTTTCCGGCAATATTTGCATTTTCTTTCCATTATTTTGAAGCAATAGAGATAATCTATGTCAGTGACATTTATATATGACTTGTGATACTATTATCCATAAGACAAAAATATTCAATATTCATGTATGTGTTATCGAAGATTTATGAGCATAAAGTGTTTTATCCTGTTTTCATTAACACAATATCTGTGGGGGGGAAAAACAACTTATATGATGCCAGTTTCATATCTAGTAAAATCATCATGACTTGTTGCTTATGGATTTTATAACTGCGTTTCCAAAGATAAAGATCTGAGATGGAAAAGATGAAGCCACGTTGGAGTACAAATACATACATGAAAAGAGCAAGCAGAATCCTATCTCCTCTTTCTTGGCTTCTGCCTGGCAAGATGACTCTGTGTTATTACATCCACATGTCCCCACGCCTTCCCCCACTTCCCCCCTACCCCTCCCACCCCCCACCCTTGCCCCCTGTCTCTGCATAGCTAGGAGTGGGGGGTGGAAGTGGGGGAGGGTGGTTGGAGGCGGGGCATCCATATGGCTCTCGTTACAGCATCAGCATATCTGCAGCCCACAAACAACAAATATGCCAAGCAAAATATTGAGGAGGGTATAAGACCGCCAAGCATTTAATTATTCCAAATTTGCCTGGTCTCTAGGACCTTTGTGATCTAGTACAGGATCCTACCCGCACAGGTTTTCTCAACGTTTCCCCCATATTTAACGGTCCAGGCATGTGTGTATATCGCAAATGGATTGAACCAATTAGGGAGATATTTTTCAAAGGAATTCAAAGTGGTTTCAGATTATAAAAATTAGCTCCAATAATAACGATAATATCGGCAGGTTCGCCGTTGAATATACTCCGATCGAGGTTTAAGATTTCACTCCTCTTAATGTTTTCCACGTTGGGACAATTTCCGAACTTTACTATTTCCGAAACTCTGGCCGAGGATGTGTAAATTGTGCCAGATGACAGAGTGAGACTTTTAACAGTGGTGCCCCCGTGGTGCGACCAGAAGGACTAGCCTATTTATCATGCTTATGTCTCCCCTTCAAATGCTTACAGACTCGTTTACAATTAGTCGAAACTGAGCTGTCTAGACAGCTATCAGGTCCATGAATGTCCATGACAGGTTTGATTGAATCAAATGTCCCAATAATTTATTTATTAATTCTCACTTTACTCCAGACATATGTTGGTGTGCTGCTCAAATTCGACACAATAATCTTGGGTTTATTTTATTTGAATTGGGGTTTCGCAAAGTTAAAGGTTGCGTTTCTTCAGCAGTAATTTGAACAAAGAATGACACTTCAGGATTTCTGTCTCACTGATGAGGTTCAGGATTTCAGTGTATATTAAATGGATTCCAATTCGAAATAAATTGTACTGTTGCTTTCACTGTGTTGAATTAATGTTTGAGAAGCAACATGGACTCATTTTAACAGGTGTTGAAACACCAATCATTGATCTAGCCCAAAACAGACAACATGTGTTTGTGCGACTGTTATGGTGATAAAATGAGTTTTATTATTTGAGTAACGGCCAGCGGTGTTCTATTTCATGTTGGTTAAAAAAATAAGATCTCCAAATTGAAAACCTAATCCAATCAAATCAAGTCCGAGGAAAAAATGAGAGTTATTAGGTTGAATTGTGTAGAAACCTGTATCGGGTCCCTAGTTCCCGTTCCCTAATACAGCATTGCCCGCTCCCTAAGGGATGCGCGTGATACGATTCCGTATTGTGCCAGAAGAGCTGCAGGGTGACATCTGGTGGCAGGATATTGCAGGGGAGATAATTTGACCGGTGACCAGTGCATTATGCCTATTGACTTTCGGCCGTTATTGCTTTGGTGGTGTGGAAGTGGGACTAGTTAGTCATTACCAGAGATTAGTTTCTGGTCTAATTTCCATATTGAATTATGATTGATCATGCCTTTCCGTTGTATCCTTTGTACCGTGAGCAATATCACACATGTAGACTTACCTATATCACACATGTAGACTTACCCATATCACACATGTAGACTTACGCATATCACACATGTAGACCTACCCATTGATATGGGGGTATATTGTAACCGATGCATCTTTTGTAGTTTTTTCTTTTCTTTATTTACGCAAAATTATAGTGAGTGTATACAACATACCGGTGTGTTCTTATGGGTTTGTGTGTGTCTACTCTTATGCTATGGGTTTGTATGTTAGTTCTCAATCGTTTGTCTTTGTGTTTTCATGTTTGACCATGACCGATACCATCTAAGATTACACCTCGATATAAAACTGATCCTGAAAAATATTACTTCCAACATTTCGTAATTTGAGAAATTTATCTAAGCATAAATCTCGGGAGGAGATCGCTACGCTTCATCTTAATATTTGCCGAGCATTATCTCGGCTCATCCTCGTGAAATATTTCATTGGAAGCGATGGCAAAAAATTAATTTTTATGCATCAGATCACCCTGTCGAAATCTCGAGCTTTGATGGCTCACACTTCTAAACTGGATTCAGGAATTGTTTTCTGGCCGAAGCCTCCCTTAGTCATCAGAACTCTTCAATGTCCTGAGGTATGAAAAACCATCTATTTTTTCACTCCCTTCAAAATAGAATGAACTAATGAAGCTGTTTGAAATCAATAATGTTGACTTTTATAGTTTGTTGACAGCTCGCAAAAAGTGTGATGACACTAAAAGCAAATCAAGTTTGGTCTTTGCAAGTCTAGTCGTCCAAGAAATTGCGAATTGCGAAATGAATATTGCCATTAATATTTACCGTGGAGTCATTTGTCCGTAATTCTGTTATCTTCATGGCACGTTGCTCGCTGAAATATTGCTTGATATTTCTTCCAACAGGGTGAGAACAGTTTTTGACAATTTAAAAAATTGCGCCATCGGTGTCTACGGGATTTAGAATTGATGCAAGTCCTTTAGTAAAATGACCTCGAGAGACTAGATGTCTCTCGGTAGATGCTTCTATAATTGAAAAGTGCTTGCCAATTTATTATCATGTAAATTGGGTACTCGGTTTCATGGCACCATTGGGAGTTGAACTCGGAATGCTAAGACCTCATAATGACTTGATTCCCATAATGACGTATATCCGTAAACAACATTAACATCTTTTTTCTTCAAAAAGTTGTCTTTTTTAGTTTAAAAATCTTTCTTTGATTAAATTTTGATTTCATTATCTTGATTTTGAAAGGTTTTTGTGGGGTTTCCAAAGAAAAGAAAGACAAGACATTAGATAATTTCGACTACGAATCTTTTAAGGCGGTGCTTAACAGGGTTTAGAACCATGAATTTTTCATATAGGTTCTCTTAGAGATGTACACTCTGGTTAGAAACTTGATTATGCAAATGCAAGTCTGAGAACAAGGTGTAATTTAATGTCGTTTAATGTCATGTATGTTTATTGTTGAACCTTGCCAGACAAATTTGGAAGCATTCCATCAAGATGAAAAAATAAAGCTACTTTCCTAAACACTTGGATGTGGTTAAAACTGCCAGTGATCCAGACCTCCTTGTCTTTGGGATTCAGAAACATGTTTGTCCGTTTCACCTTCATGAAACCCACCAATTTTATAGAGCCCCACCTTCGCGGAGCCCCTTCCAACAATTAGTCCGACTTCCTTCTCCGGAGTAGGCGATTCCGGGTCCTTTCATTTATCCACGGTTTCTGTCACATGGTTATTTGATTGTGTTGGCTTCGTTTACAGATGCAAACATCTGTATACGTTTCAGGTGCCACGATATACACACGATACCCACACGATACCCACACGATACCCACGCGGTACCCACACGTTTAAGCCAGCCAATCAGATGTTGACCTTCTGCCTATGGCTGTTAAACACTCCTGGATTCTGGGAAGGATTTTAAAATGGATCCCGTCTCTTGTTGTTTGTCCTTCCAACATTGCCAATCTGTAATCAAGGTCGTAATTTGTCTTCTTGGATAATATACACAACAGGTTTTTGTGTGTCTTTTTGTTTGTTTGTTTTGTTTTTGTTTTCCCGGGACAATGCAACTTTTCACTGGCTTGTTGTTGTCTTGGTCAATCAATTCATATTAAAAAATGCTTTTCATAACTTTCGATGTTGGCTGATATGCTACCATCTAGACAAGCGATCTGTGTTTTAGTCTGTAAATAAACTCCATTGTTGGAATGATTCAGAACGTGTTTTGGATTTATGGAATATTGAATGCTGCGCTATACCTAATATTTCGTTTGCACGTCGACATTGTTATGCATGTTTTTGTTTCATTTGCTAAGAGGTATTTGTTGCTGATGGGATGAAAATTGGCCCCAAAATATGGAACATAATGGTGTCGGTGTCAAGCTATTGAAGATGGCTACATACTTTTGTGTTTTCATTGCGTTAATACAATTTTCTGGTGTAATTAAATAGTTATCATGGTTGTGTTAAATGTTTTTTGCAAAGCTTATGGAAATATGCTATTCTTCTTAGGCCACCAAGGCATTTTCTTTTGTTGTTCATCTTTCTCTTATGCTAAATTACTGTTCAACTTAAAGAAAGGTAGTTTTTATTAAAACATTCTCCACCTATCCAATATAAATTAATTGATTGTTGTTCTCTGTACAAATACGTTATTGAAATTATGTGTTTTGATCAGAGAGAGCTTGTAATTTCATTCATAAAAATGATTTGAGATTTATTACAAACATAGGTAGACCTTAATCTACAGAACACTGTACAATGGCTAGACAATGTTTACAGTTGATTGACAAAAGCATAAAATTAAAGGGACACATCCTAAACCTATGAACTCCTACAGGAGGCTGTAAACATGAATTATGAAACTTTTTTTTTAAATCCCACTTATTCATTCCATTTAACGCCTATCACATTCTGAATGTGTCTCATCACATCTGAAAGCTCAAACTGCGATTTCTAGTAGATATAATGTCCGAGAAAGGGGAGACTATGCCGATAAAATGATGGGGTGTCGGCTATTACCTATGCCTCATAGCAGGGGTCCAGCTTAGCATTGTGCTAATCTATACATCCTCCCCACTTTTAAAGTCGCACTCCACACGGTTGTTACATAAGCGAGAAAATGTCCGGCAGTGCAGCATAATTATCACCTATTATCACCTTGCGTGGTGTGCGATAAACTGTTAACTCCCAGGTCAATACGACAATATGTGACAGTCTTATTATTAGTCAGGGAAATATAATAAAAAAAAACCCAACGTAATACAACTGGGAGAAGTAATACAACTGGGAGAAAATAGCAAGCTCTTAGTCCCGTTATCGAGTGCACTTATTGATAACGTCAGTTACTCCTGGTTATCTGGAACAGTCGGTTTGTCGTTGTTATCCAGGGAACGGTTGTGAATATAAACCAGTGTGATATTGTCTCATAGGATAACGTGCTTGTATGTGGGTAAGGCAAGAAAGCCGATAGGACTGAATAAAAGGAGATTCACAGAGATATACTAGGCTTATTTGCCATGCCCCACGTAGGTCCAGGGTTTATATAGTAACTGTTGTGTGTATATATATTAACATTTAACACCACTGTTGGTGTGTTCTCTGACTACTGAATGTGTGCATAGCCGCTTTGATCGACGTTAATAATGTCAGGATTATTGTTTGATTTGTGGATTTCATTATTTTAATGGAGGGGTTAATTTAGTGGTGAGACATTGGAAACTGTGTAAGATCAGAATCCAAATATATACTCGGCAAATAAAGTTAGTGGTCACAGGTGGCATTATTTCTTATAATGTATAGACAAACATGGGAGGAAATGGACACAAGTTTAATCAGTGAAATTAATGTAAAGCTCATTTGTAGGAGATTATTTGGAAAGTAACAATTTAATGAAAATTATGAACTATTGAACTATTGAGTATTTATAACATATGTTATTACTGTGAGCCATCAAAGTATGGTACATTATTGGCTATATGTAAAGGATGATAATTTTCTAGAACTATGACTACTATTTTGCAGAAAAATAAACTATTTCAATTCCACTGGGTTTATTTTGTTTGTAATCTCAGTTTATTGCCCAGAGACATGCCAATAATACTCAACACTATTTAAATACATAGTTACTTGAATTATGTAAATATATACATACACATCCTTATGTATAATACACTGAAATAAATTTCAATTTGTCAAATCGTCTCATAATAAAATCTCAATGGCCAGATGCTATCAGTTTGATCAGATCAACAGTTTTCCAGGCAATTCGCTAACTGATGTTACGTAAACGAAAACTCCTATTTAGCTCTACTCCTTGTGTGTTCAATTATGTCTATGTTCTAGATATTTCACAAAGCTCAACTGCATGAAAGCTTGTCAAGGCTTGTGTGGCCTGGGTATAAAAAGGGTTAACAACGCAGTGGTTAATCTGGTTTGATCTACCTGGTGCAACAATGTGATAGGAAAAACTGCCTGTAGGCTAGATACTATCTTCCTGAAAACCGTGGTTAATATTCACCCCGTTTGACTGCGAATATACGCAAGGCAGCTCTCTCTATACTGGACTCAGTTGCGACTAGAACGGCCAGTTCTCAGATGGACCGAGTGTGTTATATTTCGATGATTTATTCTTGTTATGAATTCTTGACAAACTGCGTTCTGTAGACCGGTGATGATTTCGCGAAACCTTGATCATGTCGATGATGTCGACAGCGATAAAATTGCTGAAATCCATGTTATTGTTTGGTTATCTTGAATTGATCCCATATATTGTGTGGAGAAGATGACAATCTAAATAGTTTCGCCTCAAGCATCCTTTTATGTGTTCGCCTTTGTTTCACGGCCTGTAGATCTGCAAATATACATGTATTGCATCGAGTAAAAGTTTGCAAAGGATGCAGTTTCAGCTCCAAAATGATGTACTCTTTTATGAATGAAACTACTCCCAAGTCTCAAGTTAAAGATATTTTACAATTAAATGGATTTTGCTTGGTTAATTATTTTATATAATACTTCCATTTTATACAAGACTCTATTAGACAATATTCCTGTTAATTATCTTTAAAATTAAATGGAATTTTATTTTGGCATTGACTAATTTCCAAATGAACTAATTTCGCATTGACTAATTTCCAATTTTCCAGGCATGATTTGTATTTCATTCACTAGCATTAGATTCTTGTGGCTGAAATATTCATGAAGACATTTTAACCTTCTTAATGCTGAAGTCAACTGGAAATGCCCATATATAATTTATTTGGATTAACCCATCCGTCAAGATGTTTGTTGGTCTTTGGCGTCTTTTCTATCCATACTAGATCGTACCATGATTCATACAACCTTCCAACACAATGTACAACTTCTGAAACCCGAGTGTTCTTGATATATATCAGCACTTTACCTGTGTCCAGTGACGTTGACATGAGTTTGACATGAGCTGGACACAAAGCCTGGACATTGCAGTTGATGGGAATATCATGTCCTGCAGATTCTGGATAACAGGCATTCTGATTGGTCGTAATTACCAAGTTGAAAAGATGGAAATTAATTTTAATGGGTGTATTTGTGTGTGTGTGTGTGTGTGTGTGTGTATGTGTGTGTGTGTGTGTGTGTGTGCGCGCATGTGTGTGCATGTGTGTGGGTGTGCGTGCATGTGTGTGTGTTTAACTTTGAGATTTACAAAAGGTATGTGCATGTGTGCCTTAAGTTTGCCTGTCTATCGGTGTGTTTTCACCGTGTGTGTCAGTATTTATGTATGTTTCACTGTGAGACTTGCCATTGGTGTATATGTTTGTTTCTAACTTTGACATTTATGCAGGATGTGGGTGGGCATTCTTGTGTCACTGGTTTCAATGTTAAAGGTGGGTAGGCGGTTAACTCATCAACCTCATAGTAGATGAACTTGATCTGCTCCCGTAGTAGTAGTTGTCTGAAGCATCGGCAGACGTCATCGCTCAGCTCCAACATACTAATATGGAGTAGTCCGTCTACAAAAACAAACGACGGGTCAAATAATTTCCTGTGTCGCACTTATTGTCATCATATTTGAGAAAGCCGAGTGCTGATTTATCTCGGCACTTCCCACGGGTGTTGTCTCCGCTAAGCTGGATACAACTCCATGGACAGGATACATGAATTCCGCTGCTATTTGGAGTTGCTCCTCTCGACCTGCGGTTATGATTAACGAGACTCTGTGTTGCAACAGCCGTTTACGCAGCGGCGTAAGGGAGGCGATTTCGCATATGATTCATGGCGGTCATCCGTCAAACATGGCAGGCGGTTGTGCCGGATCTCTGTCAGTGTTTTCCGCCATGTTGATCCTCCGACATACGGAAGATTTATCCCTGAATGTTGGATTTCCTTTTTACGTCGGACAACTCACCTGAAGACAGTAGCCGTCACATGATTGGTGACATGAAAGCTGTCAGCTGATTGGGAACATCAAAGGGAAAAATGCATATATGCATATGGTGTCTGTGAAATTGGCAGATATTATACATGTTATTTGGCTTCTATTGTAGTCAAAACAACTTGTCAGATTTGTCATATAAGGCTTTAATATTTACTAAATTGAAGGGTTTCGTACTTTTCGAAAGTGCTTATGATTCTTAAAGTTTGTATTTTCATACTTTTACATTTTCAGATCTATTTTTCTTCATATTCACATAATCATATTGAAAGATTTTGCACTGTATTTTTACTTTAGAAAAATGCTTATGTTAGTACAGGTAAAAACATTATTATAATATTAAGTAAATATATTTTTTTAACAAATGTCCATTCATATTTCATTTATGAGAAGTACAAACAAACCATTATGATGGCCAATGTCATCCAATGATCTGTTCATACACGTATGTACTGACATAGTAAGGGAAGTAATAAAACTGACAGGAAACTCAAATACAAGACTTGTCCGATGTCCATTTATTTCTGCGTCCACAATGAAAGCTGTTTCATGAGGAGGTACACGACAACAGACTCAATAGCGTTGTGTGTTCGGACCTGACTTAAGTCAATTTACTTTACAGGGAGGATATGTGTGAAATATATCCTTTTAGGCCATGTTAAACATCAAACATAAGAATAATCCTCATACTTTGCCCCCCTCTGGAGACAGTTTTGGGTTTCAAATCGATGGAAGAAGTCACGAAAAATAACGAGAATAGAATGATAATATTACAACTAAATGCAATTGTACATGAGAAAAATGGCCGCCAAGAATACCTAAGTGTATACTAGAGCACAGTCGTCTTTGTGAAAGCCAGCAGATGCCATATTTGGAGGGATCAGATTGATCAAAAGATCGCAAGCAAATCTAAATATTTGTGGCAAACACGCGTACCTGCACACCGTGGCGTGAGACTACCTTTCGTGCCGGTTCTCTCACAGCTACATATTATCATAAAAGCTACTGAAGATTTTGAAGACTTTGTTTGCAGTTTTCTGCGCTTCGAGGGCGATATCGGGGTGATTTTAGGTTCAATTGTCTTTTCATCAGTCCGACGTCCATACCGACACGCAAAGTTAGACAAACAGTCTCAGGTTGACGTGACCATTCATCGTACACGAGATTTGGGCGTACGCCTCGCTGTCACAACCGGCGCTCTTAGAACAAAGCGATCATTTGTAGAATGTCTTCGGCAATGAAAATTGAATAATGTCGAATATTGAACCAGGCTAAGAATGGCCTGGATGTTTGTGCTGCTTTGTAGTTGAGAGGGTATCACTCGACAAGTCAAACACGACTCCCGTCTGATTGCGTTTGGATGCATGGGTGATGAATTTCGTCGCATTTGGCGCAGGTAGACGTTAAATACTCTCGAAGCAGTCGGAATGTTCTCAACAATACCTTCACCCCTGGCAGATTTTTAGAGAATTTCTAAATTTGGCGTCCTTTGTTTTTTGACACTATTTTATGAGAGAAGTATGTCTAAGAGAGCCTTTCCCATATGTTGCATCAATAAAATGGCATCCATTTCAACAGGTCACGTTGAAGACAAAAGGATTATGGCATATCTTTGTTGCTGTGCTAGAAATTACAATGGTGTGATAGGAGTCAGATGGTATATCTTCACCTGTCTCTATGTGATAAATATAACATAATTACCGGACACTAGAAGTATGCTGTACTCTAATATACATATGGAACATTCTTCATCCTGTTAGTCGTTGCACGTGGGTAAAATATCCTGCAGCGACATATAGAATGTTAAATCAATCAATCAGTCGGTCATACCGCTGGTATCATATGCAATACACGAGTGGATTCAGCACTTCCAGATCATTATTTTTTCAAGGTGCAACCATAAACTGACAGTCAATTCTTTATTAATATTATGGAGTATTATTATGTACTGGCATATGCAATACTGCTTTTAGTACTATTCAGTATGCTCAGGAAATTCATGCCTATGATAGTCTTAAATGTTGAGGCTTATTTTTCTCTATTCCATTAATGTTATTGTTTCGTTACTTGATATTTGTTTGTTTATCAGGATTAGGACTATTTTTAGTACTACTACAGATTATATTAGTTGTTTCATCCTAAATTAATATGTCAATACTCATCAGTTGTTTGTTTATCGTAAAAACGTGAACAGCAATCTTACGTGCATTTTAGAAGTTGTTGAAGCTGCAATGGATAATTTTGTATTTGGACGTTTGCGTGCAGGTTTCATGGCGTTTTTCTCTTCACTGATCTCTCTGTGTGAGTCATTGTTTCTCTCGACTCGCTAAGTGACGAGGAGTAGGGTCTCCTCACGTAATAGCCGACCATCACAGCCCTCCCCGAAGATCACAAATTACCACGTCGCTGGCATTTTCGGCACACAGGTGTCAAAAACTATTATTGCTTCAGTTTCTTTAGGACATTGGGAGAAACAATCTTTACTAGGTCTGTAAACAAACAAGCCCTTTTTCAGTGTCGGTGAACACTAGGTGTGTTGAGGAGTGTTACATATCTTTGGTCTGTTTCGAGATGTGACCATAATTTTTAACTCGTTATCTATTAGTACTTTTCATATTTTATTTTGGAGGCTGATTTTTCTGATTAGTATTTGAAGCAATTATAAGCTATTCTATATATTTGTGTATGAGTATATTATACACAGCTAAAGATAAAGAGTACAATTTTTGGTAGGAATCATTTCATATGTTAATGCTTCAAAATTGTTGGTTGATTTGGGGTTTACAATCGATTTTGAGATTATTTCACTCATGTCACTATTGCTGATTGTACATTTTGTGCACATTGCATTTCTGTGATCAGATAAGATTTTGGATGAGCTATTGTACTTGATGAACTTCATTTGATGTTGAAATTATTAATTACAGATTTATCTTGGGGAAAAAAATATGAATGCTCTATCATCTAGAGCACCTGCTACCTACATAATAATAACTTCCCATTTTTTCCTCCAAACGACAATTATTGAATAGTCTATTCAGTTCATGGAGTGGATTTTCAAAGATGTGAAATAGATTTCAGCGGATACACGTCACTTGAAATGAACAAATGAGTGGTGTAAACGATTAATTTTCTGTTTGAAGCTGTCTGAATACAAAATAAAATATGTGAGCCATTTCCTACATTACGGTGTATCTAAGTTATATAAGAATGTCAAACATTTCCCTTTGTAGTATTACGAGCGAATATTTAAGCGGCGCATTATACGTATTTCAGACATCGCCAGTCTGATATCATAAAAAATTGTTAATACTGGTCCTTTATTGCTGGATAATAGTGTTCACGGCCACCCCTCTTTCACCTCTTCCTTTCAACCGGCTCACTAAATGGGTAGATTCAACGTAGACTCGGGCCAATTCACCGTAGGCTCACTGGCATACCCGTCCCAGGAGACGAGCAGATCGACAGAAATATGTATCGAACGTGTCGAGTTATTATCATACAGGTAATTCACGGTAGGGACGACCCTTCGCAGGTGAATTGTAATGGGTACGGGCAGTATTGCCGACAATGGAAGCAGACATATAGGAAGTGGGGTCTGTGGGTAATGCTTGGTGTCTTTAAAGACCTCGACGCACAATCGTCGCGAGGTGTAGAGCACAATCGCCCCGGGGTGTAGGCTGCTGGGTTTCGAGGCTAATAGTCTCGGATCTCGTTAAGGTGTGCGTCCACTTCTCTGGTCAGTTTTCTCGGACAGGTGTGATGACCATTACTGACCAATCAAGGACGGCCATTGTTGGAACGGGTCCATTTCCTTATTGCCCATTGTGCCAACCGGTTCCGCTAATGTGGGAAATCAACTCGACACTGTTGGCGAGAATTTTTCTAATGGAGTTAATGGTTGTTAAGGCAATTTGAACGTTCGAAAGCATTAATAAATAAACAAGTGAAGGTATAATTGCTGTTACTATGTTACACCTGCAGAAATATGATACAACAGGAAATCCAAAATATATTGCCACAAACTAATTGTTTCTTTGTGGTCTCTCGTCTAGTTTAATTTTAATTTTAATTGGATATACAGCATTCGAAATTAACACTAGTCCTCTAGCCCGGTTTCTCCCAATGCTAAAGTTGTCCTAAAGACTAGTCGAAATTCATGTCTTTTGTTATTTGTATCACTATTCGGACTAATAAGTTTTAAAGTTAATTTCCATCTCTGGAAAGGTGCACTGTGTTCTTCCACAAGTTTGTTAAAACATGTAGAGCAATGATGCACTAATTGATGTCACAGCAGGAATATTTCACCCATACATTACTTTAACTTAGTGCAATAAGAGAACCCAGTTGGTTGAATTAGCATTTAGAGGTGTTTTCAAGATTATTTTGCTCATATCATGGCTCGATTGTTTTGACAGGATTTCCACTGGCTGTTGTATATTCCCCAGGGAGTTTAGAAGGAAAATTACAGCACATTGATCCAATGACCGCGGTAACAATGTAGCACTTTGACCGTTTATTACGGCATAATAATTAATATTTTGAAATTTCAGTTTTGTAATTAGTGTTTATATGTCTCACCAGCCAATGTTATTGATCTGTCAATTCTAATAAAATGAAGGGTCGTCTGCAAAAACAAATGTGTCTATAACTGGCACACATCCAAATATGTACTGCATGATCCCAACCTAATTACTATCAAATATCACATGAGGAAAGATAATTGAACATAATGGATCCGTTGATTCATAATGGCAGAAATTACCTATGTATACTGTAGAATTTGTCAGTTATCAATTTGTACCACAACTTGTACAACATATTTGAATATCTTCTCATCTGTTGACTATCTTACTGGTTTTTCCATTCTTACTCTAAAATACATGTATATTTTAAAAAATGACAAATATTTTAACCTATTGAAAAACTAGTATCATGAAAAGAATAATGAAGGTATAAAAATATCTGATTAAAACAAAAATTGCAAATTTATAAATGATCTGTTCCAAGTTTTTTAAATACTAGTTACAGCAATATACCGATCATATGATAAATATTTATTGATAAGAGTATGATTACAATCATGTTTTCCTTAGCATAATAATATGGCTTACCCTCTATGTTAACTGTTAACAGTAATCCATGTATGTTTTACATGCCACCAACATAGTGAACATAGTAAAGTATTATTATTAGTAGTATTTTTTAATTTGTGTTTAGAGTCACTTTCAGTTTAGGGCAGGAGGAAACCCGCAACATTTGTAGCGCTGAATGTAAACCTGTGAGTACCGGCTGGTACGGACAGACCAAGGATGATAACTACATTGCCACACTACAGACAGTGCATCCTATCACGATCATGACAAAAAATTAACTTTCGCAAACATTGATGCTGGGCTCCTGGGACAAGATAAGAAATCGTGAAATATTATGAATGGTGAAATACTACTGTTTATTTGGGAAAGTCATCACAGCAGATGTAATAAACCATACCCAAATGCCACCAAACATGCCTATCAGCAATTTGCACGACTACAAATAATCTGACAATAAAACAACCACATTGCCTTTCATTGAAAGTGACCAATTTTCCCCCACAAGGGTAGACCACATGTTAACACTTCTTGGAATCAATATACAACAGTCAATCTAGAGCGATAAAGCTAGCAGTCGCAGACGATGAAATGAGCTCTGCGAGCTTTCAAGACTGCGATGTATTTCATGTTGCAGAGCTCTAAACTATTGCACGATAGTATCCTACACTCTGCAACTACCAGAAATGTGCAACTACCAAAATGAGTTACTCCCCTTTGCTATCTGAAAAGAAAGGGAAGTAACTCAAGGAAAGGGTCGTCTGCTAGTAAGACGTTCATAACCAGTTTTTACTTGAAACTACAATCCTTCAATTGAATAAAATTTCCATTATACAAGTGGACATTGTCACACCATTTTAAAACATCGGTCCATAGGACGACATAGACGATGTAGAGGCTGGCATTTTGAAGTCACATGAACAAGAAAAGGGATTTGATTGGATGAGCACCAAGCCACCAACATACCTCGCAGACATACCAATTGGACTGCGCGGAGAGTAGCAGACTAGTGTAAGCTACTGTGACAAACTGCACAGTTGTAAACCGCGCAGCAGAATATCAAACAAATCTGATTTTGGAAATCATCATGGTGAGCCATGTCGCAGTCATATATATATATATATATATATATCTCACCGAGATGCTGTGGCATAATACAATTTCAACTTTCCGAGAGCACATAGCTGGCTCACTGAGAATCATGCATTCTGCTACCGGCTTAATGCTTGGATAAGTTGGATAGAAAAAAATGCATTGTGATAATTTAATATTTTTTATTTAAAAATTTATTTTAAGACCAACTTTTATTTTTAGATTGAGGTTTAGAGCCACTTTCAAGATCCTTTCACTTATATTATGACATGGGGCAAGAGGAAACCTGCAACATCCATAGCAATGAATGTTGCACATGTTGCAGTAAACCTGGGCCCGTATTCTCAAAACTTCTTAACACCTAAGAAGTTCGTAAGTACTAAGAATTTGCCAAACTGGTTTTCTTCTTATGTTAATTTGTGAAGAGATATTTTCTCACTAAGAAGTTCGCAAGTTAAGAAGTTTCGAGAATACGGCCCCAGATGCTTAGATATAATACATTTTGGTTTGTTGACAAATTATCTATTAAATTCGCTCAAAAATGCTCAATAGGACATGTATAATGTAAAATAGGTTTGTTGAATACCGAATACGTAGATAAATCGAATACACATATTTTTAGAAAGTTTCATTTAAATTCGTTTCGGCCATCACTTATGTGAAATGTTTGTAATTTTATAGGTGTAGATCCTGTCATTCCCCACTCACCTTATGCCCACGTGGTTATTGAGATGGTGTATGTCTTCAGTACCTGCAAAATATCAGCTACGGGAATGAAACAACAATGGCAATGTTTTGTTATATAATATATTCGAGATAGCAAAAGAGACAGAAGAGCAGAGTGACCTTTAGGCAGATTAATTAGCAGCCCCTACCCCAGTCGTACTCCAGTAGATTGAACTTGGTCGTGCATTCTTCGAAGTTGAGGATCAGGGACAGCTGGCATGGTTGCACCTCGGTGTAGAGATGCACGGACTTGGTGAAGCCTATCTGAGGTAGCACCACGTCTATACAGATATCAATACGAAGGCAATCTGTGGACAGCTGGATGTAGATCATGTCGTTCACTTTCTGGTTGGGCAGTGGCGGCAACGTGATCGGACGTCCATCAAACACGCACTCTGAAACACGTATCACGCCGTATCACTGCTGAGCGTGCTGGTCACGGAAGTGTAGACACCAGACAGTAGACTTTCCCCCAATAAGTATGACTACAGACGACTCCGTGTAACCCATATTTAAAATAATGTGCTGAAAATGTGTAACGTTAATTTTGTTTTTTACATGGAATTAGTCATGTTATTAATCTCATTAAAATCAGTCAGGAAACAGACATTTGGATATTTGGACACTTGCTACTCTTCTTTTCCAAAAGAAAATGTCAAATTGTTTAAGGAAGGATTTGAGTGTCGTGTTGTCAATGGACATGTATGTAGAGAATTTGCTTGGTGCATGTAACATGCGTCGGAAGTACGTGTACGTAAATTCAATGATGGAATAATGCGGCGCTATGAGCACGATTTCGAGCTTGGAAATAGCGCAATATAAATATGCATATATTTTATTATTATTATTATTATTATTATTATTATTATTATTATTATTATTATTATTACATGTCTGTGTTTACTTACTCTTCTGTCCTTTGATTAGTCTCTCCTGAAGCTCGTTCAGTGACCCTGTAGTCTTCATTCCTCGCTTCTTTAGACCCTCCGTCACCATCTCCATCGTCATCATTTTGGGCCGAACACAGGGTTTTGTCTTGCCGGGGGCCTGACAGGGGTGGAACATAGGCTATAGGTAATACTCTACCAATGAATCGAAAGCGTCGTGACAGTAGTGGAACGTACATAAGATGGAGCTCCAAGAAAGTGGATTTGCAAGCCAGGTATTGGTTGACATTTTGAAAGCACTTCATATACTGTGGATAATATGTCTTGTATTCTAAAAACATGCCAGCTTTATATACTCTTCAAAAGAATAAACTTGACATTGCTAAAAATAATGCTATCGGAATATGTTTTCCATAGCAAAGCCATCGTAAAGACTATCAAGTAAGTGAGCGAATGGTGATGCAGAAACACTACAAAACACGTGCGATTCGCATAAACGTAGATGTAGTCAACGTTTGTACTGAAACGCAAAAACCTTCCGTTGGTTGGGCATAAAAGGCCACATCAGCAGTTATTCAAACAGACCGCATAGCGACACTATAGGTAACACAATAATGCCAAGATTGACGTTAGATCAACGCAATAATGCCATTGGGAGATTACAAGCAGGGGCAACTCAA
>JAUTBQ010229660.1:0-20210 GCA_032361185.1 Lepetodrilus ovalis | reverse complement strand
GAGTTGAATGTCAGCCAATCACATTACAGAAAAGTGTGTCAAGTGATACTGACCGTACGGTTCGTATCAATATATTATGAAACGGCATATGCTTGCCCTTATGGGTAAGAACATAGTTTATACACTTGATTCAATATGTCATGGGGTTGCAGTGGAATTTATTCTACCATTCAGCAGTAGAAAGGGTTTTGGAAGTACAAACATGATTTTATGTGGCTGACTAGTCCAAAAGGACCATAAATATCTGTGATGTTATGTCTTTTATTAATTCATTCATTCAAATATTCTCTGATTGATTGTATGCTTTTCCGATTCCATATCAAGCTCCATGTATTGTAGATGAAATATGTGTTTATCTTCAGGACTGAGCATACTGTGTCATATATTCATCATTACCTTAATTTCATATCTTCCTCATCAGGTCGGAGAGCTGCAGCGACTGGACAACCAATACAAAGAGCAGATAACTCTCGCCAGCAGCTATGCCGAGCGCCTTATCAGCAACAAGATTACCCGACAACAGTACCTGGATGCCGAGTCTGGCACTACAGCCAAGAGAGACGACATTTACCAGAAGATGGAAACCTTAAGAGCCAATCTCTAAGAGTTTAGAAGGCTTTAGTGCTTAGCATAACAAATTGTACATGTCTTTTATGCAAATGGTCTATATTCTCATGAAAGTTCATTTTGATGTTTCCATAAAAAAATCATGTTTAAGAATTAAACTTGTATTATTTTACAAGTTAGTATGTACTTTTTAGAAAGATTTGCCGCCAACTTACATTGACATTCCAAACAAGGGAGACAATGGTATTTAAAATGATGGAATAAAATGGTTTTTAAAGAATCAAAAGTTGCATATCTTTGGAAGACAATTTGATAATGGAGCTGAGACATCTGTGAACATGACAGTCTCCATCAATATACACACAGCAAACTAGTCTATTATTGTCTTTGGCAATATTGGATGATGTGCCGTTTACTTATATCGCACAATTCGGAGACCAAGTCACTCGCTATCTGCAAGGGAATTCTGTAGAGTACTGGAATGTTGTTGACTTTGAAGTTCAAAGTATGAATCATTTTCTGGGATGTTTGATCGAATCCACCATCAAGGTCTCTGTGGCAATTGCTTGCCTATCAATATAGTTTGGCATGAAATGCATCGACACCTCGTACATTATCTCGGTAAATACTTTGATGTCAGTCGTCGTCTATGGGCGAGATATTCCCGCTGCGACGTAAAGCAATAATTCAAGAATGAAAAACAAAATAGTAAATTCGCATTTTATGTGCCCATACCATTTTATTTGCAGCAGTAATAAAAATTCTGTTTATATAACGATCACAAAATATTTTGAGTAAGTATTATTTCATGCAGGATGGCGACTGTTTGAAAGAAGGAACAGGCAAATAGGTTGAGTATGTGAAGAAAAGCTTGGCATGTGCAAGTTGAACCTTTTTGCCCATTCCTTTTTGCGAACATCTGCATAAAATAATACTTGCTCAAAATATTGTTACATGTGTATAAAAAAATAATTCATTACTGGTGCAATGTTTTGTTTTTAATTTCGGTATGGGCAAATAAAACAAGAACATGATTTTTTAAATATTTTTTTTCATTCCATGGAGTATTTACTGATGAAATCTATGAAATAGGGCCGTCAATGCATTGCATGCCAACTATGACAACATCAATTGTTGGTTTGCCATCATAAATATTGGAAATTCCTAGATTGCTATAGATGTGAAATTGACATTCAAATCGGCTGATCATTAATAATCATGGTATGTATGATGGTACAAGAAAATAATTCTACTATTTGGAAGCTCTCCTATCTTCTGCATATATACTACCATCAAAACCTGGGTATTAAATGATAATTTTTATGTTCTTTTCAAATGCAGACACAAAAGTAGTACAATGTTTAAACAAAATATTTGGCTTGTTTGTTCAAATAACGATATGTCGACCATGTGTGAAAATGTCCGAGTAGCCAATCTCTCTGGGTTGTGCAACTGTAGTATAGGTGTTATCGCCTATATTCTGGCAGGTAATTCTAGATATCCCCGTTTAGTACAATTGCTCAAAAACTAGTTAACGCAGGTCATTCAAATTTTGCAGTGTTAGGAACTACGTGTACCCTGTCAAATCCAAAATTACAACTTTGTAGATCGCAGAATAAAAATTCTGTCTATTTAATCTACCGTATTACTATTTGACTTCACACTTTTGTTAAAACTTTGGAGGGGTGCCTACTTATGCAACAGCGATTTACATATATTAAAACGCCAATGACAATTGGTCACATGACAATATTCCTATGGTCAATGCACTTACAGGTTAAACATATTGTTGTACCACATATTTCTTTTTATGTAAATGCATAATACTTCATTAATAGGTTTTACTATTATCTTCAGTTGGTAAGCAAACACAAATGCTGATGTATTATCCATATTCAAGAATACATGTATGGAGCAGACTTGTCATGTATTACAATACTTTTAAGGTTGTCGTCATGAACATTTTAAAGAAGTATGATGGTTTGTGCAATACCGAAGATTTGTGTGCCTGGGGATGATATCAAAATCGTGGATATATTATAGAAATTTAAATTCAAAGCAACAATACATTTTTGTGGATTTAATTGTATTAGTATAGGGAAAACAAACATTGTCAAATCGTATGTTGAAATAAAGTTCTCCTTTATGATAACTTAGATATCTCAAGATGCACTGTGCAAAGTTTGGCCTTGCTAAAATTCTTTTGAGATAACTCACGTGCGACCAATGGTCATTGGTGTTCGAATATGTAAACCGCTGTTCCATGACAGAACAGCACCCCTCCGCATATAACAGATTAAATAGACAGAATTTTTATTCCGCGATCTACAAAGTTGTAATTTTGGATTCAGCCGGGTACACACAGTTCCTAACACTGCAAAGTTTGAATGACCTGCGTTAAATAGTTTTGGAGTGATGGTACCAAACAGGTATCTAGCATTACCTGCCAGACTACGGTATACAATATTTATTCCCACTGTGACGTAAAGCAATAATTCAATCAATCAAAAGTAGTACAATGTACATGTAACAAGTTGCCTCACTTTGAACGAAAAAGAATGCATTATTATTACCTTGTGCATTCCTCCCATATGTTAACAATAAAATATACAGAACACAAGAATGAAGAAAATTATGACAAATTTACTGTCTGAAAAAGTAGATGTACAAGCTTAGACATTGAAATATCTAATTATACAATACCAGTTTGCTGGCAGTTTGAGGAGAGTTTGAATAGTACACACACAATATTCTGTAGATCATTTATGCTGGTTGACCACAAGCACACATACAGGAAGCACATCATTATGCTTGGAACTAGCAGACTGTACAAATATATACACTCCAGTATGTACACTAGTGATGAACATGACAATGGTATGGAATTTCACAATTATGAAGATTTAATGATCGATGGAAGCCTTTTCCTTGCATATAAAGGACATCGCATAAACAAATAAATAGCACATTTTTACTTCTCCCACCCTCCCTCTCAATACAACATGAAAATGGACTAGAAAAAAAAGCTGCCTTATTTTGCATGCCCTGGATGCATGTAACGTTACACACCCGCGTAACACACACGCGCACCTTGGAATAATTCCTCAGGACAATCGACTTGATCATTCACAAGGCCACAGAAGTATCACAATGGCGCAAGGTGCATGCCAGCCCCCACAAGGTTTGTTCTTTGGCCACCACAGCTGTTAAACACTGTGACATATGCATAATGTGCACAAGCGACTATATATTTTAACGCAGATTACAATGTTTCATCGATTACAATGTTTCATCGATCCACATAGGTTACCATTTTTATAAAATGCAAATTAGCCCCACAAAATGTTTTGCTAAAATTAAATTAAATTTAGAATTCAATCCAATGTCCAGATCGGACAAAAGGTACATGTACCAGGTAAGACTTTTTCTAGATTGAATTGAACATTGACAAATGCTAGGTCCGTGTATGGATGCATTTTACATAAAAATTCATTAGCATTGGATAATTTACTAAATTAACTTGCTTCAATTTCTAGGCATCGACAACACTAAACATATATTATTTAATATTAAGATAAAATAGCAGTACGGGTACAATATCGATTACGCATAATTATGAGAAAGCATTCAATTCTTACGTTTCATAGTACTGCACCAGAGAGAAAAAATCCACTATTTCAACATATAAATATAAATTCTCCGTAACTTTACGGTAGTTTTATACACACACACACTGAATTCATTTAAGTTTCTAAAAGTAACATTGGCGGGAAAGAAATCTACAATATGTAAATACATCTACGGTATTTGGCAGCCAAGTAGATAAGGATTATGCACGAATATTGAACATACCAATACAACAAATATTGTACTGAAGATTAAACTTGTATTTGTTATGTAAGCAAGTGGGGTTGGTAACCAAAAACCTGGTGCATTAGCAGTTAAGTTGAGGGGACATACATAATTATGCTCAGTAAAATTAATTGGCAGTTTCAGCACATATTATTAACCTTATGCTGCCTGTGACAAATGCAAGTCATAACAAATTTTTACTCATGATTGGTTACATTATTAAGGTTGTACTTCAACTCAAAAGTTGGGGAAAGTTGGTTTTGTACAATGAAATGAAACCTTCATGTTGCTTGCATATCTAGGAACCATTTTCACAACACCACCGAATGTGAATGTGTGAAATGGACCCAACTAATCCATGGATCAGAAAGCACTTCGCCAAACAAATGAAATTCATTCCTCAATTTGAAATGTTTTGGAAATATACCCGGTACTTTAGTGAATTGAACATGGCTGTTTTGGGAAAGACTGTCTAAAAGATATTTAATCTCTGTAAATGTTTACATATGTGGAAATAATGTAATTAAATAAAAGCCAAACCATGTGGAAGTGATTAATTGACAACCACAGATGGCACGATATGCTTTGCCCAGATAACCAAAATAAATATTCATAAGTATTTGATAAAAATACACTTCTTTGACAAGAAATCAACAAACTAAACCCACTGTCAACATAAAGTTTACGTAATTTTGTATACACTAAAAGACTAGGATTTTGCACATAAAGACTAGCACTGAAACAGCTTATATAATTAATATATCCAACAAAATTAATTAAACAGCAGCATTATATTTTTGTACATATAAATATAATTTTATATGTATATAATTTATATATAATTCCTGTCTACAGGGTCCACGTAGTCTTCAAGAACTTGCAGGTAAACTAAATATTGACTGAATTGTTGCAGCAGGAATATTTCACCCATATGTGACTACGAAAATGGTAAGAATAATGCAATGGCACAACATTTCTCGAGCAGCTCCGAAATTTGGTAGAAAGCTGTCCCACAGAATATTATGCCTGCCCTTAATTTATTTTGTTGATAATATAACAAATGCCACCTTTGGAGAATTGCACGAGTAAAACGAATGATAATACAAACAATAAAGCCGACGGGTTCAGTGAGATTTGCGATCGCGGCGCGTCCTGGAAAACTGATAGGTAAAGTTCTTGTTCTTGTTCATCTTCCACTTGGCCCCGGAATTCGATGCAGACTTGTGTTTCGTATCGTCCATCCCAACTGTCGTGTGTACCGTCCGTTCCGTCGACCTGTGTCTGGACTGGCGAGTGTGCACGCCCTCCATGACAGGGTCTACTCGAATCACCTGCACCCGGGGCGTGGGAGGGCTCTTGTTTGTGGTCTTCGTCTTGTACCGGCTGTTGTACGTCCGCATCTTGGAACTGCGCCGAACCATGGCTGGCAGGTGGTTGGAGATTGTTTGCGAGGTCGTCCTCGACCGCTTTCTCACAGGTTCCTCTGCAACAGAAGCTTGCGTCTTTGACGCTTTCCTGGTCATGATTATGGATCTGGTTGGGCCGGTTTTCAAGTTCGCTTTACTTTCTGATATGGTCACCATGTCTGCAGGTTTAAGATCAGGTTTGTCCGACGACTTGGGTTTAGGCTTCTCTAAATGTTTTGGGTCAAACTTCCTGCTGGATTTGGTGGCAGACTGTCCGTCACTGGAGTCGATGTCCGTGCTGACAACAGTAGTTTCTACAGGGACAGTCATCAGCTGACTCTTAGAATCACAATCTCCAACCGTCAACATTTCACCCACGAACTCCAAGCTTTCCACTGAAGGCGAACTCTCGCCTGAAGATATGGTTATAGTCTGCTTCTTGGCACATCTTTCCTGATACCCAGAATCTGGTGCTCGCCTTTTGTACTCGTTTGACGTTACCACGCTACTGACTCGAATACAGTTCAAATCCTCCACCACCTTAGCTTTTCCTACCAGCCCTGGCAAGGGACACACATCCAGACTATTGGCCGCAGCAGGAGATATCCGACTGTCGATTTGATTGACTTCACCGTCGACTGCACTCTCATCCACTTCTACGTTCCAAGTGACCGACGTCAGCGTGGCTTCACACTCGATGCTGGACTCCTTCTTGTCACTGTCTGAGCTGACTCCGCTCTCCCTAGAGTCTGTGGACAGCTTCTTGGCCGACCTCCTGCCGGACCTGGTGCTCCTGGTGACGGCCGTCGCCACTACGGGCACCTGCTGGATGTCGGTCACCACGTGGCTGTTCTCCTCCTCCTCCAGGTCCCAGGTGAAGGGAGCGATGCTCACCTGCTCTCGCAGGGCTTTGAGCGAGCGCTGGTTCCGCTCTGCCAGCTTGCGGTCCTCCTCGTCGTCCAGGTCCCACGTGAACGGCTCGGTCTTCACCAACCCCCTCAGAGACTTCACCCCCTTCAGCTTGTCCTCTTTGCCAGCCCTCTCGTCGTCGCTTGTGACCTCACCGTCTTTAGAAGCATCGGCAGGTTTCTTAGCACTCTGACATGTGGAGGCTCCAGCATCTTTGGAAGTGTTGATGCCAACAGTTTTAGTGGAACTCTTGATGATTGTGGTTTGAGACGAACTGTATGTTTTAACAACCAGCCTAGGATCACTGTCCATTTTAACATCTGGTGATGAAACACATGGACTTGCTGAATTATCAGATTCTTCAACAACAGGAGCTGGGCTCTTTTGGACATCTATGCTAGTTTTATCAATTGGAAAAGAAATTGTTGCATTGTCAGTTTCATAAGTTATTGCCTTCGGAGTTTCTTTTTGATTAGAAATTTCAATTTCAGCAGTAGGAGTTTTGGGAGCATCATCAATAACATGAATATTTGTAACAACAGGAACATCAGGAATTGTCTCCATCACACTATCTGACTCTACTGGTTTATTGTCACTTTCAATCAAATTGTCTTCAATTTTGACCGATTCAGATTCACTTTCCACTTCAAGGACAGCCTCTACAGAATCAGAAATCTCGCCAGATGTCTCAGTTTGTTTTTGATGCTCAGTCTCCAACTCCTTCACCTCCATCACTGCAGTCTCTGCTTCAACCACCTGCTGTTGTTCAGTTTCATTCACTACCTGCGGTTCAGGTTCTTTCTCATCCGACATCGGAACATGAACATTGGCCTCAGATACTGCAGGAACCTCTGATTCAGCTGTGTTCACATCAATGTTGTTATTCTCAGACTCGATCTCTTGTTGTTCTGCTTGTAGCCCACTTTCCTCTATTGTACTCATCTTGTCCACTTCCTGCGAATCAGATGATACAAAGTTTACAGAGGTGTTGTCCATGTCATCGTTTGCAGCAGTTTCCACAACCTCAACAGCGATCTTTGGTGAAGGTGGTTTCAAGTCCAGCTGAGCAGCATCAGCATTCACTTCTCTAGGAGGCTCAGCTACTGCTTCTTGGTCAGCTTTTTCACTGCCGACAGCAGAGCTGCTTTCAGGTTTCACACCAACTTCAGTAGCCTCCCCTGGAACTACTTCTGGACAAACAGCTGTACTAGTCTCTGCACTGTCTGTTGTAATAGTGTTCTGCACTTGCTGCACATTTCCAATCTCTTCCACACAAGGCATTTCTGCTGATGGGCCACTTTGGTTGTTTGCTTCACTTGCAAGTTCTTCAACAGAGGGACATTCTTTTGGATCGGAGGGCAATTCTTTTGGAGCAGAGGGGTATTCTATTGAAGTTGAGGGCAATTCTATTGAAGTTGAGGGCAATTCTTTTGGAGGAAAGGACAATTCTTTTGGGGCAGAGGGGAGTTCTTCTGGAGCAGAGGGCAATTCTTCTGGAGCAGAGGGCAATTCATTTGAAGTAGATGGCAATTCCATTGGAGAAAAGGACAATTCTTTTGGAACAGAGGGCAATTCATTTGAAGTAGATGACAATTCTATTGGAGCAGAGGGAACGTCTTTTAAAGCCGAGGGAAATTCTTTTGAAGAAGCATAGGACAATTCAATTGGAACACATGGCAATTCATTTGAAGTAGATGACAATTCTTTTGGAGCAGAGGGAAAGTCTTTTAAAGCTGAGGGCAATTCTTTTGAAGAAGCAGAGGGCAATTCTTTTGAAGAAGCAGAGTGTAATTCTTCTGAAGTAGAAGACAATTCTTGTGAAGTGGTATTTTTATCCATTTCACTGAAATTTTGTTCATCAGTGGGCATGTCTGTTGAAGATAGCTTGGTCTCTTCATTTGCAAACTGTTCAGTAGGTTTATCTGTTGATACTTCCTCTATCTCAGCATGGATGACATTAAATGTCTCTTGAGCAGAAGAATTTAGGGACTCGGTGGTTGGCTTGCACGATACATACATCTTCGCAGATTCATTACTTTCACTTCTATCAATGAATTCACTATTCTGGCTACTTTCATCAACTGACTCTGTGTGTTTTTCCTCTAGTTTGGCAGTCACATCTTCAAGATCATTGTCTGTTGTATTACCTTGTTCACATACTTCAGCATCTACTCTTATGTTATCACTCGTGACCGTTTCAAGATCGGTAGGTTCTTCATGGCATCTACCGACTACAACATCTTCACAGGCTGTTGAGTTGCTACTTCCGTCGGTTTTGGACTTCTTAGTAGCATCAATATCCATCTTCTCACCAGGTTCAACTTGGTCCGGCTCAGAGCTCTCCAACTTCCTCTTGGTTTCAGCGACGCACCTCCCTGACTCCTGTCCTCTCTTGGTCGTCGTTGCGTATCGCTTGGACATCTTTGCTAACTGGTCGGTGGGGTCAGTTCGTTTGTTCAAGTAGGACAGGAAGGAATCCAAGAATGACGGAGGACCTGGCCTTGACGCGGCACCATCTGTGGACACTCTTCTAGACCCTGGGGGCGATGACATGCTGTCAGTGGACAGCCTGTGTAGCGGTGGTGGGGACACCATCCTGTCGTCGGATGCTTTCTGACCCACTGGAGCTGCTGCTTCATCGCATGATGTAGGCCTGGAGCTCCGAGCTGGGCTGGATGAGTTGCTTGACAGCTCTGCGCTTTTCCGTCTGACGGCCTCGGGGGACAGATTGTTCAGTCGGATCTCGACGGTTTTCAGTCCGAATTTCTGGTTCCTCAACGTAGCCCTCGTTCTGGCAGAAACGTTCACTTCCCTTTTAGGAGAATCAGGCAGAGCTGCCGACTTGACTGTACCGTCTGTCGTTCTTTGTTCCATCTGTCTTGCAGAGCTTCTGGTCACAAACTTTGACGCATGTATTCTCTTGGGAGTCTGCTTGATGCGAGCTGTGCTCTCATCTCCGCTGATGGGCGACGATTTATTTCCCTCGTCTTCCTCCGACTGGGATCGTTTGCGGATTCTTGGTTTGCGACCGGATTGAATGACATCCATGAGACTGCTGCATGACATTCTTCCCTTCATCTTCATGGAATTCTTGTAGAACTGCTTGGCAGGAATAGTCTTCCTGAGCTTATAGCCGTCCTTCAAACCCACTTCATGCATACTGACCCTTCTGCTGGTCTGTCTGGACCGTCTGCTGCTCTTTTCTCTTACTTTGTCAAAAACTGCCCGTCTGGATTTCCTTTGAGGCTCAGAGTCGTAACTGTCGTCTGTTTCGTATTGGTCTTCATTAGAACTGGAAGTCAGATAATCCACATCCTCTGTGATAGTCACGGTCGGTAGTGCCACTAATTTCGGATCTAAATCGGTTTTCCTGGAATGTCTTCTCAAATTCTTGACTACTGTATTGACATCTGACAAAGGAATAGGTTCTTCTTCCATAAATTTCTCAACTTCTTCTGCAGCCTCTGCCTGTTGAACATCAGCCTTGTCTCCAGCATTGACAACGTTCACTGTATTTGTGACTGAACTACCACCATCTGCCAACTGTTCTCTAGGAGCACCACTCACACTCTCTGCATGAATCTCACACTCGCTCTGCAGTTCAGCAGTAAAGTCCTTGTCTACAATTCTCACAGCTTCAAAGTTGTGACACTGCGCGGCTTCTGAAACTGCTGCACCAGCACTCCTCAAATCGGTCAAAACATTAGTGCTGGTAACAATTGGACAGTTTTCAATGATCACAGGACATTCTTCGACAGCCTCTCTCGCATTGAAATCCACCTCTTTTCCTACGATATTCTCTATTGCAGTTTGTATGCTTTCTTCGGGTTTCACGGCAAGCTGCTCGGAACCGACACCAGGGATGTATGTTCCCACTGCAGGTGCAATATACTGTTGTCCACTGTTTGGAACCACTGTAGGAGCTTTGTCAGCAAGAGCTACTCTAGCAGCACTGTGAGTCGTTGACACGAACTGTTCATTTGGATGTTGAGGCCTGGACTGGCTGGGTATAGCAGCATGCACTGGCAAACATCCAGCAGACATATGGTAATTGCCTATCGGAATCATGGAGGAATCTTGTGCAGAGGATACACCCAGGAGCGGAACGCTGGAGAAATCAGTGTTTGTCTGTCCACCTTGCTCTTCACCTTGGTACGAGTCCTGCTCCGAGATCCTGCTCGTCAGATCGCTGTGACTGGACGGGTCGTTTATCATTCTGGCAAATTCGGCCAGCTCGTCCACGTTTCCTTCTTTCGAAGGGTCAGGGAGGAACTCGTGCAGCGAGTCTAGCGACATTGACGCCGGGAGCACGGCGTGTTGATCTGCCACAGACTCGGCTCCTTGAGTCTGCTGCTGCCTGATCTTCAGCATGTCATTCAGAGCCTCCTGGATGTCGGGGAAGGGGGCGTAACTCTCATCAGGCTCCTCCTTCTCGGGACTGTTGTCGACCTCAACCTCTCCTTTCTCGTCAATCAGCTGATCCATTTTCTCGAGGATGAGCTGGGAATGCTGAGGCGTGTGATTCAGATACGAGATGAATGACTGGAACTTCTGCTGACAGAACAGGCAGATAGTGATGCCTTGGTCCCCCTTGATGTCGCTCTTCTTGTGAACGTATGGCACCAAGTGCTTGATGACCAGGTGCTGGATCATGTTGCGGTGGTTCCGGAACAAAGTCCCGCACGGAGAGCATCCGCAGCCCCACTCCAAGCCTGTGATGATGATGACGTGCTTGGTCTCCGACAGAATCTGAGGTTTGGGTCTGGAGTTGTACTTCAACCTCGGCGACAAGGGGACACTGATGCCGTCGCTCCGGACATCGACCTTATCCTTCTTGCCACACCGCAGACCTTCCAGACGGTCCTTCAACATCTGTTTGACGTTGACGTGCTTCTTCTTAGGGATTGGCTTGCTTCGTTTCTTGGGCGAGTTTTTGTCTTTTTCTACTACTGATTCAAAAACAGTATCAGCCGAGATTCTGATGCTCTTCTTCGGTTTGTTCTTTTTGCGTGGCGTGTTAGGCTTACTAGAGTTGGTCACTTCTTCCTTCTTAACAGCTGAACCACCAGCAGATGTTTCTGTGGATGGTGCCGGACTTGCTTTCTCTGAATTTGCTGAACCATCAATGGAGGCCTTGGGTTTAACTTTCTTCTTCTTCACTTGCTCGTTTGGAACCTGCACAGTACTCTGGACTGGGCTTGATGTGGCTACACTCAATGGAACACCCAATGCACTTACTGATGGTTCTTGGACCAGAACACTGGCACTAGAATCCACAGGTCCACGTATGGCCAACTGACTTGGATCTGGCAGAGATTTCTCCGTTTTGGACACAATACTGCCAGGCACGAAGTCTTCAGTCGACTTTATTACAGCCTGAATAGAATCTGCATAAGACTCGAGAACAGATTCGTCTAAAGGCAACGGTGGAGGTTTTGGCTTGCTCGGACTTCTGATTTTGGGGGGTTTGGATTTATTTGCAGCACTGTCAGTGTTCCCTACAGATTCGGTGCTATTAGGCACAAAAACATTGGTAATGGCACTGTCAATGATCGTGGAGACATTTCCAAGCATTTCACCACTGTATGACGTCACATCAACTCCAACAGGGGACACTGTGCTGGGAGATACTATGGCATCAGCAACAAGAGGAGAGGCAACAGTGGCTGGAGCCACTGGACTTCCACTACCAGACAGCACACAAGAGCTTAATTTCTTGGGTTTACGGATAGGACCATTTGATTCGTAACAAGTCGGCCAGTGTGTAGCCATGCTGTCCATCCTACAGAATGTTTGTTTGCACAGAAAGCACTTGAAGAAATCGTTTCCTTTGTGATTGAGAACCTTGTACTTGGGGTTGGGCAACTTCTTTGGTTTGTTTGGTTTGGGGATCACGGGCTCAGATTCGTGGACTGTTGGAGTAGCTGGAGTGGAACTGGAGACTACCGGAAGTCGATTTGATGCGACTTGTGGTGAGATAGCGACCTGAAGCTGGGGAGAGATGCCCTGTGGTGGTACAGTTGGTGCAACCTGGGGAGACGTCGGGGCCACCTTTGGCGAGATCACAGTCGCTGTAGGTGCAATATGCGATGTCAGATCAGCAGCTTGGGCCACAGTATTAACAACACAACTCATGACAGACTCAACAGTCTTGGTGATAATCACTTTCTTCTTCTTCTTCATGGAAGGCTTGTTGACTGGAGGTGTTGACCTCTCCTTTAACAACTCCTGACGTTTGAAATGATCGATGAACCTCTTCAGATCCTCAGTGTTTGTGAGGTCCAGAGAAGCAACGTCCAACGGAGGTTCGGGAGTAGCAGGCTCGGAAAGTTCGTTATCGTCCGCAGACTCTACTTGAGTGCTGATGGAACTCTGCTCAACCACGGGCCTGGCAGCGGGCACACTGGTAGCCGGAGATTGCGGCTTCTTTCGAGGCTTGGATTTGCTCTTGAGGCAGCGATGCCGGTGGTCAAGCACCTCGTCGTCAGTTACACAGAACACCTTACACACAGGACACTCGTACACTCGGCAGGCTTCCAGGGTTTTGATCGTAACCTTAACGTTCATTGGAGGCTTTGAGCCACTACCCTCATCTTTCACGCCTGCTGAACTGCTCTTAGCGGGAGAAACATCGTCTGACTCGCACACAGACTGGATGTGTTTGCGTAGCTCGTCCATCGACGTCATGGTTTCGTTACATATCTTGCATCTGAAGAAGGTGTTGAAGAGTTTCTTGGAAACGATCTTCGGCTTTTCGGCTGTCAAGGTCTTGGCGATAGAGGAGTCCGCTGTCGGCGTGGACATTCCGACACTGGATGCTGATGTGGAGGGTGACAGGGACTCTGTAGACATGGGTCGGAGTCCTGCCATGGCCAGCGTGTACTGGGAAGTGGTGCCAGGGGCTGGAGGTGTGCAGGAGACGCCGAGGCTTGAGGTAGCTGGAGCAGAAGTCAGTGCATTGAGGTTCGGCAGGTTCAGCGATGTTTTAAGTGGGTCACTCTTCAATGATAAGGGTGTAAATGTGTCCATACATGAACCACTGGTAAGCATGGGTTTCACACAGGTCAGACTATCAGCGGCCGTGCCACCAATCAAGGCAGACGTCGGAATCTTATTACTCAACATGGAATTTGAGAATATGGTGGCCTTGCTTTTTGGTTTTGGTTTTGGTTTTGATAGTGCCGACTTGAGAACGAAGGGAACATTTGCATCCGTGCTGCTTTTGTCGGCGACATTACCACCAGCGATTTCGGACTTCTTTTTGCAAATGGGTAACGTGACCTGTTTTGCTTTGACAGCGACATGAGGAAACTGCGTACTCATATACAAGTTGTTGTCGATCATCAACTTCGTAGGTTCTTTGACACTGTTCTTCAACAACATTTGTTGCAGGCTTGCAGTGACGACGCTATTCGTCCGGACTAGCCCGGCCATTTGTGGCTTGCCGAGGTGTTGTGGTTTGTTCGCCTGCATGGAGGCCTGGTCCTGCTGGGGAACAGGGAGAATGTTCTGTTGGCCGGCGACCAGCTGCCCGGGGGCTTGAACCAGCTGCTGCTGTGACAGCTGTGCAGCAATAGATGGCGCCATATGAGCGACCGACACAGGGTGAACTCCGACAGTTGACGGAACCAAGCTTCCTGGTTGTTGCTGGATGGAAAGGCCGACTTGCTGGTTGCCGATCATGTCCATGGTAGGTTGAACCTGTTGTCCGACGGCCTGGTTCTGAATGTTCTGCTGCTGCCGCTGTTGCTGCTGAAGAGCCTGAGTGGTGTAATACTGCGTCTGAGACTGCGAGTTTGCCTGCATGGCTAGAGTCACTTGCTGCACAGGCACTGGCAAGGTGCCGATGGTCAGTGGAGACTGTATGATCATCGTGGGTTCCTGCTGTGCTTGGACTGGAGCTTTAGTCGGAACCCGCAGGAGACCCGATGTGATTTGAAACACCGCCGATCCAACAGAACCCTTTGGCAACGGCTTCGTCGAAGGACTCTGACATAGCTTCAAGGCCGGTGGTTTGTTCTGACTGGTAGCTTGAGAGGTTGACGGAATGGAGGTCTGGATTGCCTGTCGTACGGCCGCAGCTGAGGTGGAGGAGAACTTCATGACAGGTTTTTGGATGATGGGCAGAGGCTGGATGCTCCGCTGCGTGGCGGTGATGGTGTGCTTGCTGGCGTGGGGCTGGAGGGACAGATGTGACGAAACTGCAGAGTGGGCCAGCTGCGGAACCAGACATGTGGATTGGCCTGCGGTCGTGGCAACACTCTGACTGGGAAGACCCAGCGACGAGAAGAGCGGGTCTGCGGCGGACACGTGCGTCACGTGCTTCATATGTCCGGGGACAGGTACCGGCAGTTCTGGACTCTCCTTGCCCGAGACAGCCACGGAACCGCTGTTGTCGATCGTGATCTCCTGGAAGGCTTCCGGCATCAGCTCGATATTACCCTGTTGAAGCAGTTCATTCAAAACATTAGAATCAGTTATGTCAGCGAGAGACAGGTCTTCTGTGGCAAACAGCAGCTGCTTGATGAGGTGATGCTTGCCTCCGAGAAGGTCAGCCTCGGTTAAACGGAGGGTGGGCTCGATGCCAGAAATACTAGGTGTTGGGTCCAGCACTTGTCCCCTGTTTCCTTGACTGTTACTCAAGGCTATCGATTTCAGACGTCGCGACACCTGCGCTAATTGTTCAGCTTGTGCTGACACATTAACAACACCGACAGGCTTCACTAGATGCTGATGCAGCAGAGTCCTGGGAGAATGCACGATATGAGGTCCAGGACTAGTGCCACTTTGATCCAACTCTGGAATACCACTTTCCTGAAGGGTTTGAATGGTCTCCTGACTGATGTCCTCGTTGGAATAGTTCTGAGTCAGCGCCTCCCTCTCTGCCAGATACTTCTCGCAGGCCGGCCCCAGAGACAGCCAGTCGTGGTCGGGATTCAGATAGTACGGCCTCAGCATGTTCAGCAGCCTCTCCACCTCGAAGAACGTGGCAGGATTGATCTGGTCGTCCTTTATGATGTGGTCGCAGCTGCCGGTCTTGTTGACGCAGTTGGCGCAGCAGCCCTTGCCACGGTCCTTCACCAGGTTGAGGCTCTGGTTGACGTAGAACGACTTGACGGCAGCCAGGGTGGCCTGGTTGGGGTTGAGGGCGAAGGCCGTTACCAACGCGTACATGGCCGCCTTGGGGTTGCGGATGGTGTAGAGTTCCGAGAGCTTCTCCGACGTGGACGCCATGGCTTGCTGTCTGGCTCTCAGACCCTCCATGTCGCCCTCTTGCATGTGCGTCTCCAGACAGCTCTTGTCGTAGTTGATGGCGAAGATGCACAGATCCGTGTACAGCTGGAGGAACATGTCACCGCACTGGAACAGGAAGAAGAGGAAACTGTGAGAGATTGTATGTACAACTAAATGATGCATACTAAAGAGAAACCTATAAATACTATAGCTACAGAAACAGTTCATACTTGACATTTGTATTGCTTAACATTGCTACATAAATCAAAATCATTATTGACTCCATTTATTGTTAATTTTAGCAGTATTTTAGCATTATGGTTTGGAGATCTAGCAATAACTTAAGGACATACTGGACCCACGAGCTATATGAGAATGAAGACTGTTAATTATGGATAGTAAATTCCATGTTGCAATCCTATCAGGGGCAATTAAAAAGAAAAATCTGATTCCACAAAAATGAATCGGTACTAACCTCTTCACGCAAGCCGTCAATGATGAGTCCAATCTGTTCGGTAGAGCGTGACAGTTTGGCGATGGCCCACACACTGGACAGGAACTTTTCCTGGTCACGGTCAGCTAGATACTGGTGTCGGATCCATAATGTCAGAAGTTCCTGAAACAGCAAAGTGATTTCTCATATAAAGTTACCTCAAAACTTGAAATGCATCAAATGCCTATTGGCTGGAGAAGCACAGATTTTCATCACCCACAATAATAATATTGCAAATATCTCCCCCGTCACCTTTCCTGTTCAAAATTGACATTCATGTTTCAGGTAACTTTACCACCATTAATATTGGGTCTATGGAGAATGACACGCTTATATTATTTTCTCTATTTGTAAGACTGCATACCGTAATTACACTAATAATTTGAACAACTAAATTAATTGTCAACATTTTTTTTAAAATTCAAACCCTAAAAAATATGAACACATGACCACTTTTTTTCAAACCATTTAATGTTTCTAAATATTTGAAAAGTAAATTATTATTTTTTAAATCCTTTATATTTATTTACCATTCCAATTACAATCATATCTTATACTTTAACTTGGCTGTCCCTAATTATACAAACACAGAGCATATTCAATTATCACAGTAACTGCGGTAGTGGCTGCTCCACTAGTACAATGCGTGTTGTAGTGGAATGAGGCTCACCTTGCCACTGCAGTGGTCGGAGGGTCGGATCCATTCCTGTACCAGCAGAGTCTGTGCCAGCTCCGTGCACAACGCCTTGTTCTTCTCCTGCTGCTGCAGCCTCGAGATGAGACGTACGCCGTCACAACACGGGATTTTCTGGCACTGGAACAGGATGACACACACTGGATAGTAAACAGCATGTTGGGTGTCCAGCTCAATAGACAAGTGAGGGAGGGATGTTTTGTGTGGATTTTTTTGGGTAATGAAGTTTAGTCGCTTTCTAGAATCTGTAAATGTAGGGCAGGAGGAATCCCGCGACATCTGTAACGCTGAATGTTGCAGTAAACCTGTAACACTAGCCTAAACTCTTTCTGACAATACTTTGATTGAATTATTGCTTTACGACGCAGCGGGAATATCTCACCCATAGGCGACAACCTTACAATACTAAAGGTATCCTAAGGACTAGTAGAAATTAAAGGTTTTGCTACAAATTTCTTGTATGTATCATTATTCAGGCAAGTTGCTTTGAAAGGTAAATTTCTATGCCTGCCAAAGAAATTTGTGTTAAATTACCAAATAATGGTAACTTTTCATCCAATGGTAACTGTTATTTTCTAGATTTGTTCATTATTTCTTTTAATTTGAAGCATTATTTCAAAGTAATGTCAATAATGCTAGATAATAATATGTATGTCATTTTATTTCAAATCGTTTTTGCATAACATTGCAGCAGAAATTTTCGCCTCATATTTGCTATGCAACATATCCAAAGCTTCATAGAAACAAACAATATTTATCATTAGCGAATGCGACATTTGAATTCAATGCATGCTCCCTACCTCTTCCTGAAGCCGATCCTGTTGTTTGAGCTTGTGCAGAAGCATGAGCTGTGTCTGGCGAATGTCAAGGTCGTCCTTGAGTGCGGGATGTCTCAGACACCAGGAGCACAGATTGAGCGCAAACTCCTCACAGTTCTCCTGGATCATGATCTCCACACGGATCTTCAGGATCACTGGATCCTCCTTCTTTATGTATGTGATACCTGCAGAAGTGTGTAGTGGAATAACGTGAGAATCCTACTGTACCAAGATCATCGAACACACAAATTAGAAAAGTTGTTATGTATGTGATACCTGCAAAAGTGTGTGGGGAATCACAATTCTTCTGTAACAGCAAACATAAATTTACTAAGATCATCAAATATTAAAATTGGAAAATAGTTTATGGTGTGCGGAAAAACTTAATAAGTCTACTATACACCTAGAAAAAGGTTAAGCATCCCTGTCTTTTCTACCATGAGTGTCTGATAAAGTGATTTTACTCGCGTCCAATAAGAAATGTGTTGGGGAAAATAGATGTTGTCTGAAAGACGAATCCATTGTCTAATGAAAACGTTGTCGCGTATGGGCGATATACCCGCTGCGACGTAAAGCAACAAAACTAATGAAAACACAAAGGGAGGCAACTCACATTCTTCTTCCTCGTTGTCCTCCTCTCCAGCCATGACCATGCCCAGCGTTGGGTGCGTCCAGCCGGTCTCGATCAGGTCCAGGATCAGCTGGAAGCGTGTGTAGTTGTGCGCCGACAGCTTGGTGTGGAATGTCTCCAGGGTGGCGTGGAAGTTCTGCTTGCTCTGACTGTCGTCGGCCAGCTGCTGCCAGCGGATGTTTAGGACCGTCCTGGCACTGTGCCTAAAACACACACACACACGACTCCATGTTAACACTTGGGCAGCATTTCCCAAAGATACAAAATTTACCTTAGAAATTACTTTGACTCAAATTTCACTGAGTACTACAAGACAGTCTTCGAATTTATCCCTCTCCCTGCTGCAGGCAAACAGAGATGCCCTAAGGAGCTGTGTTTGTACTTAAATCCAGCAGGGAGAGAAAAGGGTTCCTGGGGGTCATTTGAAAATCTGCACTGTTAAAGGTACCTATGAGACCCCTTGCAAATTACAGATTTGACCACCGTTAACTTTGGGCCGATGGAGAATGACACTTCTTTACCATTTTCTGGATTTCCAACACAGCAAGAGGATTAGCATCAGAGTTGACTATGTCGGCCAAGGTTTACCATTGCAGGCACTGTATATAAACCAGCATGGCAGTGACTTGTTCGTTCATCTAGCACACAACTCACAGAAAACACCCACAGAGAGTATTCTGTAATTCATGAGTTGGTGCAGCCATAGTACACTAACCTATGAAGATGTATTATTTGGTCTCCCCCATAACTTTAAACTAAATACATAGGTTGATCTGATGCTTAATATTGCTGCTGGACTAAAAAATAAAACCTTCTGACATGAATGATCACAAGGTCAATTGAACAAGAAAAATAGTTTGGTTCTGCAGCTGTTGCATGCTCAAGCAAATTAGGGTAGTTAGGCAGAAATTCTTGTTTCTTTTTAAATATCTGCAATCAAAATTAATACGCCTTTTCACTCAATGCATCCTAAAGACTAGTAGAAATTCATGTCTTTTCATAGTTGTATCACTATTTGGGCTAGTAAGTTTTGGTCACCGTGTAAATTTTTGCATCAGGAGTATAATATTAAATAATGTGGAATAACCCAGAAACAAGAAAATATGTTTCTTTTTGGCAGAAGCAACAACATACCGGAACAGTTTTTGACAGAGGGCGTTGGTGGTAGGTCCGGTGGTCAGCCGACCATACATCTCTGCGATGTAACCTAGGATGATCCATAACCCTATCACCTCGTTCTCATACTCGTCAACATTCTCCAGTTTGTCGATCGTCTGAAACAGATACAACATAAATGAAACATTATACATGTTCAATTGAGGTAGAAATAGCAAGTACAAATTAACATCTATCACTGCTTGATTCTAAGACTTTTTATGGCCACTTCTACCAATGCTAAACATGCTAAAGGTATCCTAAGGGTGAGTAGAAATACATAACATTAACATTTGTTGCTTGTATCACTATTCGGGTGAGTAATTTTTTAATTTTTTTTTTTTTTTGGGGTAATGGGGTTTATAGTCGCTTTATAGAATCTTTCACTAACATCATGACTTGTCAGTTTAGGGCAGGAGGAAACCCGCAACATCCGTAGCGCTGAATGTTG
>JAUTBQ010229549.1:0-20229 GCA_032361185.1 Lepetodrilus ovalis | reverse complement strand
AATGGAGTTCATCGGGGATACAAAGAACTTCTAAATTATCTTTTAATTCAGGATGATACTTTTTAGCTTCTTCAACCATTTCCTTAGATCCGTCAATAGCAAGGATATTGTAACCATTTCTAAGCATAAAACTAGCATCTCTACCGGAACCACATCCAATTTCCAATAGATGTGAATTGGGGCTAAATGTATTTAAGAGTAATTTATGGATATGGTCTACTTTTGCAGACTCATATTGTTTAGATAGATATTGGGCATTGATTTTATAATGGGCTAGGGTTTTATGCATAAAATAACTTTATTGATGGAATAGAGAATTAAAAGTAGCGTTTAATTTATGTCACCATACAACATAGATCGCAATAAACAGCTACTTGGTAATTTCTTCCTTTTGTAACACTATTTTATCTAAAAAAATCATTTTTTATAGTTTTATAGGTATTTTTAATGTCTGTATCTTCTGCATATAAATATTTTATTAACACCAAGTACATTAAAATTACACAGTATTACACTATCATACATAAAAAATAAAGGTAGATCATGTACAAAATAGTTCTCATTCTTTTAGCGGTATCTTTTAATATGTTGGGAGCAGCAGAGTTGCAACCATGGAAAACAAGACTTAATACTTTGAGTGATGTGGAGAAGCATATCATTGTTGATAAGGGTACGGAACGTCCCTGGTCGGGTAAGTATGTGAAAAATACTGCTGAAGGTGTGTATAAATGTAAAGTGTGCGACAGTCCACTTTACAAGTCAGATGATAAATTTAATGCACATTGCGGATGGCCTAGTTTTGATGATGCCATTCCCGGAGCCATCAAAGAAGTTCCTGATAGTGATGGAAGACGTACGGAGATCGTATGTGCAAACTGTGGGGCACACTTGGGACATGTCTTTAGAGGTGAGGGAATGACAGCTAAGAACACGCGTCATTGTGTCAACTCTGTCTCTTTGAATTTTGACAAGAAAAAAGCAGTGACCTCTGCTTTGAAAAAAGCCTATTTTGCAGGTGGGTGTTTTTGGGGAGTGGAGTACTATATGGAGAAGATCTCTGGAGTTAAAGAGGTTGTGTCCGGTTTTATGGGTGGGCATGTAGAAAACCCGAAATATTATGATGTAGTACGTAAGAAGACGGGACATTTGGAGACGGTAGAAGTGACCTATGATCCTTCAAAAGTAAGTTATGAAACATTGGCAAAAACCTTTTTTGAGATCCATGATCCTACACAAAAGAACGGGCAGGGACCAGATATTGGAAGTCAATACCTCTCTGCAGTGTTTGTCAATGATACAAAAGAGAGAAAAACTGTAGAAAGACTGATGGGTGTATTGGAGAGTAAAGGCTTGAAAATAGCTACAAAAGTCTTGGAGAAAAAACCTTTTTACAGTGCAGAAGAGTACCACCAAAACCACTATGAACGTAAAGGTGGAACACCCTATTGTCATACTCGGGTAAAGCGGTTTGATTAACCTCTTTAGATCAATTTCATCTATGTTATAATGCAGCTACTAATATATTGAGCATAAAGAGACTTACGATGAATTCAAATAGACTTCTGCTATGGATGCAGATATTGGTTATACTGCCTGTGGTATGCTTTTTGTTTCTTTTTGCACAGGGCATAGCATATACAGTTGCTGCTTTTTTACTGCTTCTGCTTCTTTTTGTGAATGGGTATAGATATATAAGAGACCTTCGTATGTTTCAGTACCCGGTATTGGTTTTGCTTGTAGGAAGTTTTCTTCTTTATGCTTTTTACGGGCTAGGGACTATACGGACACCACAAACATTTCAAACTATCAAAGAGAGTGACAGTGTAGCACTCTTTGATTTTTCCAAACAAGTCAAGATCGATAAGATCTGTTACTATGTAGGTATCGATAAGAATGTAAATTTTGTGTTAGAAGCGATGCAGAAAAATCGGTGGAAACAATTTTACACCTATGAAAAAAGCTTCCCTTTCTCCTTTAGATGGAAATGTATCAACCGTCCTATAGAAACTTCCAAAATACTTTTGAGGGTGACCAAAAATGAGATGATGCTCAATGAGATACGTTTTATCTACCAAGATAAACCTTTGTCCTATAAAAGCAGTGTGGACTTTGTCAATGATGAGCCAAAAGCCAAAATAGATACAAGTTACTATTCTGGAATGTTCTTTGATGAGATCTATTTTGGAAGAACTGCCTATGAGATCATGCGTAATAAAAATGTGTATGAGAATACACATCCCTACTTGGGGAAGTTACTTATTATTCCGGGTATCAAACTTTTTGGTATGAGCCCATTTGGATGGCGTTTTATGAATGTTATCTTTGCGGGTATCCTCATCTTTATGGCATATTATTTTGCTTTGCATCTCTTTAGAGAGAAGATATATGCGTTTAGTGCAGCGTACCTCATGACATACAGCTTTATGCATTTGGCACAGTCTCGTATCGGGCTTATTGATACCTTTGGTGTGCTTTTTGTTTTCATTTCATACTTCTATCTGTACCGTTTCATTGTGAAACAACAACTCTCCAGACTTCTGGTCAGTGGGGTCTTTTTTGGACTGGCTGCTGCAGTGAAATGGTCTGCTGTATTTGCCTCTGTAGGGTTTATTTTTATTGCACTCTATTTGCTTCTTTCACGGTATCCGCTACAAAAACGTTTTTCAGGGGTAAAGTTGTTGCTTTACGGACTTTTGAGCTATGGTGTGGTTGCTTTAGGTGTGTATAGTTTGACCTTTTTTGATATCTATGCACAAACAGGCAGTCTGCAAAGTATCATCAACTACAACACAAATATGTACCATTATCACTCTACACTGCAGGCGACACATCCTTACAGCTCAGCATGGTGGAGTTGGCCACTTGACATGAAACCTATGGGGTATTATAAACAGGTAGAGCAGGGTGTGCTAAACTCCATCAACGCTTTTGGTAATCCTGCTGTTTTTTGGATGGGGATCATGGCCGTTCTCTATCTGCTTTTTGTTAGTATTAAACGGGCAACATTAGAAGCCTGGTTTATTTTGTTGGCATTTCTTGGACTCTATCTTCCCTATATTTTTGTAGGCAGATTGATGTTCATTTACCATTTTTATTATGCTGTACCGTTCATGATGTTGGCGATCGTCTATATGATGAGAGATGGTGCCCAAAAGATACCTTTGTTACAGAGTTTGAATATGCTCTATTTGGCTGTAGTGGCAGGACTGTTTCTAGCGTTTTATCCTGTACTTAGTGGTTATGCTGTTGATCAATCCTATGTATTAGACTGGTTGAAGTGGTCCTCTACTTGGTGGTTTTAGGCTAGATGTGTACAATAAAGGTAATAAAAAGGAGTTTGCATGATGAAACTGGGGATAGTCATACCCTGCTACAATGAAGCAGAAACTCTACCTGAGACAACGAAACGGCTACAGGAACTCTTAGCTGAGATGATCTCTGCCAAAAGCATAGATAAAGAGAGTTTTATCTGTTATGTCGATGATGGAAGCAGTGATGATACCTGGCATCTTATAGAGGCGTTCCAAAAAAAATACTCTTCTATAAAAGGGATCAAACTTTCACGTAATTTTGGACATCAAAATGCACTGATAGCCGGACTTATGCAACTTAAAAATGATGCAGATGCCTTAGTCTCTATGGATGCAGACCTACAAGATGACATCACTCTGATCAAAGCATTTGTAGAGAAATGTGATGAGGGGTATGATGTAGTATATGGTGTAAGAGAAGACAGAAGTACAGATACAAAATTTAAAAGAGATACAGCAGGGGTTTTCTATAAGTTTCAACGTTTCATGGGTATTGAGAGTGTAGCGGATCATGCAGATTACAGGCTCTTGAGTAAAAAGGCTTTGCAGGCACTTTCTGAGTTTCAGGAGATCAATCTTTTCTTGCGTGGTATTGTGCCATTGTTAGGTTTTCGTTCATGTTCTGTTCCTTATGTCCGTGCCAAACGTTTTGCCGGAGAGACAAAATACCCGTTTAAGAAAATGCTGCTTTTTGCACTGGATGGTATAGCCTCTTTTTCTGTAGTTCCGTTACGTCTTATAACCGTAGTTGGTTTCTTTCTTTTTCTCCTCGCTTTGTTGGGGATCATTTGGGTTATTATTGAAAAATTTATTTTGGGTAACACAGTACAAGGTTGGGCATCTACCATGGTCTCCATCTATTTCATTGGAGGTATTCAGGTCATGAGCCTGGGCATTATCGGAGAGTATGTAGGGCGCAACTACCAACAAAGTAAAGGACGACCTCGTTATATCATAGATAAAGAGATATAGTGTTCGCTCAATTTTTGAAATATAACATCGTAGGTATTGCCAATACACTTGTAGGCTTTTCCATCATTTTTCTACTTATGTTTGCAGGGGTTACTCCTACAGTAAGTAATGCTATAGGGTATGGTCTAGGTGCCATACTCTCTTACTTTTTGAATAGAAAATATACATTCAATGCAGAAAACAACAGCCAGACACAAATGTTGAGGTTTTTTATGGTTTTGGGTGTGGCGTATATGTTGAATTATGTTGCATTGCAATGGCTCTTGGGAGTAACAAACCCTTATATAGCACAAGTGCTATCGGCAATTGTATATACTGTAAGCTCTTTTATTTTAATGAAATTTTTTGTCTTTAAATAATGAGGTAGTATAATTTAGGATTTTTACGATAGCATATGTAACATGGGATTTATAATAATTTTAGTTTAAAACTTGAATGAATAAAAGGAAAAAGATGAAAAAGATTTTACTAGTAGCTGTTATAGGTGTGTCATTTGTAAGTACGTTTACATTTGCGGCAACACCAACGCCAACACCACACCCAACACCTGCAGCAACACCAACGCCACACCCAACACCTGCAGCAACACCAACACCACATCCAACGCCTGCAGCAACGCCAACACCACACCCAACACCTGCAGCAACGCCAACACCAACTCCCGGAGCAAATGGATCAGGGAAAATAACGTGTAGTGAATATACAGGTGCACCAGTTGCCAATAATGATGTTACAGGTCTTATAGCAAATGAAGTTACAACAATCAATGTGCAAGACAATGATCAATCAGAAGCAGCGATTGTGGTAGCAAGTACAAGATTGATAGATGATGAGAAGAATGAAGTAACTACTATGTATACAGCAGATAAAGGTGAGTGGACTGTTGATGAAGAGAGTGGGAAAGTACTCTTTAATCCTGACCAAGACTTTACGGGTACTGTAACAGCATCATATGTAGTAAAAGATGCTTGTGGAAATACAAGTAATACTGGAACAATAACACTGGATGACGGTAGTGAAAAACGAAGTGATAAAACGGAAAATACAACTTCAGATGGCGCTTCGGTATTAAGTGCAGTAAGTATGTTCATGATTATGATGTTCACTATGGGAATAAGTCTTCTCTATATTAGAAAAGAAGAAGTTTAATACTTTTTGACAGGAGGAGTTTCTCCTCCATAATGACCTAGCCTATGGAATACCTATGTTTTTAAGGGGTTCCATAGAGTTACTTTTTGACTTTGTTACAAGATTTTCTGCATAGTTGGTATTAAAGGAATTTGTGATTATACCGGTGAATTACCTTTACCAGGAACATTTACCTATTCTTCAGAAAAAATAAGCAAAAGTAACTGTAGTAGGACCAACTCCGACGCCTACACCAGTACCTACGCCAACGCCTACACCAGTACCAACACCAACTCCAATAGCAACACCAACACCTACGTCAGTTCCTGTAGAGACGAATAATACGCATATAGCTGATACGAATACTACAGAAAATTCCGGATTAAAAACATCATCGGATAGTGGTGCAACATTGGGAAATTTGGGTCTTATGATATGGATGATCTTGTCAGGACTCATAGGGCTGTTTTATGCAAGAAGAGAAGAAGTTCAGTAGCCCCCAATAAACAAAGAGTGTGACTCTCTTTGTTTGATATAGCATGTGTCATCTATATATTGAGTTAAACATGGTAGAATATTTTACTTCAAATAGATAGGGTAATGATGGGAACAGACAGATTTAATATTCTACATCAGAAAGAGCAAAATATAGAAATATTGGGTACGAATATATTTTTGTGGGGTATTATCGTTCTGTTGCTAGGACTTTCCATGGGACTTGGAGCATATTATTTTCATATGCCTTGGATGAGATATGCTGCATTTGGTGCACTTGTTGGTGGGATCATACTACTTTTTATAAGTATGAAACAAGATATTAACAATGAAATAAATAGTCAGATTTTTTCTGTTTTGCTTATCTTTGCCTTGATATTTCTCTATTTTTCACTGCGTATGGCACTACCTAGATTTGACTTCTCTGTAGGAGATGCTTCTGATTACTATATGGCAGGGGTATGCTCTGTTACCTATAATCAAGATATAGGTTTTTTCTTACCACTTACAGCCTCTGTCTCTGCTCTTGGGTATACACTTTTTGGTATTGACAATACTCCGTTGATCAATGTGTTGCTCTATGTGTCTTCTCTTCCTTTGAGTTATTTTTTATTTAGAAGACTAGGATTAAGAGGTGCTCCAAGTATATTGATGACCTTATTTCTTTTATTGACACCACTGAGTATTTGGTTCTCTAAAACATCATTTTCTGACCCTGTATGGCAGTTAATGTTACTTCTTTTTGCGCTCTTGACCATACATATTACAGATAAAGCAAGACCAGACCCAAAAGCATTGGCCGCACTTTTTTTACTGCTTGGACTTACGCCTTTTCTTCGAGGAGAAGCGGCTTTACTTTATGGTCTGATAGTGTTGATCGGGCTGTACCATCTTTGGAAATTTCAAAAACCTGTATCGGCTTTGTTTATAGTTTCAAGTTTTATTATGTTGATCATAAGCATATACTTAGTATTACAAATTAGGGCACATTATCTTTTGGGATGGCAATTTAGTCGGGTCATACCTCATATCACTGCTCCAGAGCTTATGAATATACTTTATACAGCATTTTTTATGGTTGTCATATTGATTGTCATATTAAGTAGAGTAAAAGTTTGGTTCGGTCGTATAAACCTACCTTTTGTTTTAACCGGATTAACCGTAGCTTTTAAGGTAGCGGTAGCCTACATTTATGCGGTTAAGAAAAAAGGGGAATTTCTAGATTTCTTTTTTATGAATGAGTACAGCTTTATGATCGGAAATTTTGGTTTACTTCTGTCTCTATGTATCATCATAGGATTATTATTACTCTATTATAACGCTCTCAAAGGTGATAGGTTGGCTTTGGTTCTTGTGGCGATGTATACGATTTTCTATATCCCTTTTTTGATGCAGGATATTACATTTCATGATCCACATGAACTCTTTCTTTACTGGAACCGATATTACTTTGCTATTTTAATGATGATACATCTGTTTGCTTTTTCATTGGTAGTAAATTTTATCTATGAACAGATGGCAAAGATCACACAACATTCGGGTTACAGGATTTTACTGCTTACAGTCTTGTTGGGGGTTGTCAGTTTGTATTCTTTTAATCTTAAGACAGAGCAGATCGTTATTAAAGAGGCATATCTAGAGAACTCATATAAAGTCTTTCCCTGGCTGGTACAAAAAGTAGGAAGAGAACCTATTTCCGTGGTTTATGACAATAAAATCCGCTATGAACGTCATAATGGTCTCTATGATGCAAAGGTATTTACAGCAAGAATGTTCACGGTTCTTAAGATCAATGCTAAAACGTGGCAGAAGGTTAAACTCTCACAATTAACCCCGAATTTGAAATTAGAAGGTAATATCTCTCAAAGTAAATACCTTGTCTGCTTTTCAAGCGAGGAGAGAAATTTAGAAAATGATATGTTGACACTTGTTGATAAAATGGTTCTACCTATCTCATGGAGAGAACACTACAGAGCGCAACCAAGATCGAAAAAAGTGCTTCAGGGAGATGTGAGCAGGTCATATAAGAACAATTTACAGTTTCATGTAACGCTTTATCGTATAAAAAGAAGGTAGTGACTACCTACATCCACCGCTTCCACACCCACCACCACGTTCAACAGCAAAACTGTTGGTGTAGCCACACTCAAGACACTCAAATGAGAGTATCTGAGGACCGGAGCATCCACTGGAGCGTTGGTCGGTGAGTTCTATACTCTTCTGTTTACACTTAGGACAAAAGCCTCTTTTAATGCTGTCTAACTGTTCTTTCTTCTCTTTTAGGTAATAGACATAGACACTCACAGAGCCGGAAAGGAGGATGAGCATAAAAGCCAAAAGATAAAAATCGATGATCTGCTCCTTACCCAGCACTATAGGTTTTTAGTTCCATCACATGCTTTTTGAAGTCGGGAAGATACTTCTCAACGAGTTTCCAAAAGTTTTTTTGATGGTGTTTGTGTTGGATATGTGCTAATTCATGTACAACGATGTATTGTATCACATCTTGGGGAAGTTTCATCATCATGGAGTTAAAGCTAAGTGCATTTTTACCTGAACAGCTTCCCCATTGACGTCTGGTCTTACGAAAAGAGATCTTTGTTGGATAGAGTGTCATTTTTTTAGCCCATGAAGTAACTAAAGGGTGAATGACCTGCTTCGCTTCTTCTTTGTAAAAGAGGGCTATCTTTTTTTGAAAGAGTGCTTCATCATACTTGTGATAAAAGAGTATGAATTGTTCACCATCAAAGGTAAGTGAAGTTCTCTTTTTGGTTTGTTTATTTAATATGAGAGGGTAAGGTTTTCCGAGGAAAAAGAGATCTTCGTGTTTAGAAAAATCTAAAACTTTCCCTTTTTTGTGTAACAGTTTTTCTCTAGATCTGTTGATCCAGTTGGATTTTTTCAATATAAGCTGTTCAATATAGTGCTGTGAGACCTTTGGAGACTTGATAATGAGGTTCCCCTCACCATCAAAAGTCAAATACGTATGTTTGAGTTTAGGATTGACGATATGTTTATATCGTGTTAGTAGACCCATTCTTAGCCGACAAGCCTGTCATTACTGAAAGTAGCTTGTTTGTAAACACTTCCATTTTTTTGATAAATGGTAGCTTTTCCTTCTCTCATACCATGTTTGTAGGTAATGGTTCGAAAGAGGTCACCGTTAGGATAGTATGCTTCTTGTACACCATGTTTTTTACCATTTACATAAGGTACCTTCATCAGTACACGACCTTTTTTGTCATACCATGTCTCATTACCGTCATTCACACCGTTTTTTATGTGCGAAACAGAAGTGACTTTCCCGTCATAACCATATTTTTTAATGATACCGTTTTGTCCACTGCTGTCATCCATAATAAATTCAGATCGAACTTTTCCACCCGTAAAGTACTCTTTTTTGACTTTTTTACCAACGATTGGAAGTGCATCCGTGCTACATCCAGTGAAGAAAAAAGTAAGCACAAGTGCAAGAAGAAAAGATAATTTTTTCATAAATAAAACCCTTTGTAAATAATAATAGTGCCATTAGTATACAATTAAATTGCTTTGGCTTTCAAAAAGAGTCACATACGGTTATGGTATGATAGTCTAAAAAGGGAAAATGATATGAGATACTTACACTATGTAATACTGTTATTACTACTGTTGTCTTCATCGGTTATGGCAGATTTCTTTTGGGTTGCGGCATTGGCAAAAGAGAGAGGTTTGAAAGAACAACGGATACTCTCTGGTACAAAACTTGATAACATTGCTCATGTTGTCACAAAAAGTTGGAAGGAAGGTTACAACATTACCGATATTTCTCACTCTCCAAGACGTTGGTCTGTGGTACTAAGTAAAGGAACAGGTGTCAAAAAACAACTCTATGTACACCGTAGACTCATGAGTGAGTTTCAAGATGTTGTTAACCACTACCTCAAAAAAGGGTATGCCTTGAGCAATGTGGAGAACGGGGTTGGTGCCTGGGTCGCTGTGTTTGAGAAAGGCGGCAAAGTACAAGGAACGGAGTTGACTGTTGTCCGTGACATTGAAGCGTTAAAAATAGAGATCAAAAAACACCGGGACAAAGGTGCATGGCTTGTAGATGTAGAAGCGGCAGAAGGGTACTGGCTGGCTATTTTCGCAAAAAAAGCACCTTTTAAAGCACAAGAGTATCTGCTTCTTAAAGACAAAGAAGCAATGGAAAAGTCCATAGCCCTACATTGGAAAGAAGGCTACAGCCTGCAGGGTCTGGAGTATGGAAACAATCTCTGGTTCGTACTTTTCAGTAAACTTGACAAACCCCGTCAGGAGACTTATGTAGTCAGTGACAAATATGTGAAATTTAGAAAACTCATCAGCAGTTACTGGCAGGAGGGTTACCGCATTACGGATCTGGCAGAGGGAAGAAACTGAGGGTTTTCTTTTATAAACATAAAAAATAGGGTACAATATAGTTCAGAAAAACTTATAATATACTATTTGTTTTATAAAAACAATTGAGGAGACCGCCAATGAAAAAGAGAATAGGATGGATAGCAGTGCTGATGGTACTGCCTGTCATGATATGGGCAGAGAATTTCTGGGTCGGTGTGTTTGCCAAAGGTACGGGTTACACAGGTCAAGCCTACACCACAAGCAAGAGTCTGCCGCATCTTAAACGTGCTATTGACAAAGAGTGGGAGAAAGGCTCTGATATCATAGATATCTCTTACGGACATGATGTCTGGATGGTTCTTTATGCCAGAGGTACGGGGTACACCCAGCAAGCCTATATGCATAGGCGTGACCTAAAGCGCTTTTCACAAACGGTAGAAGCCTATAGAAGTAAAGGCTTTAGCCTTATCAATGTTGAGTATGGTGCGGGAGAGTGGTTAGGAGTGTTTGCTAAAGGAAACAAATATAAAGATGTACGCTTTGGGTACACACGTTATTGGGAAGATTTTGAAAAAACCATTGCAAAATATTGGGATATGGGTTATAAACTGGTTGATGTAGAAGCAGCAGAAGGGTATTGGACAGGAATGTTTGCCAAGGATACAGGTTTTACAGATCAGGCGTATGATAAAGTAGAAGAGTGGATAGATGTTGGAAGGCAGATCAAAAGACGTTGGAAAGAGGGGTATCGTGTAGTGAATATTGAATACACAGCAGCAGAGTGGTTTTTGCTCTTTGCTAAATTTAATAAGCCTAGAGAAGAAGTATTTGCCAATAATCAAGAGATAGAAGATTTTAGAAAGACTATCCGAAAGTATTGGAAAGAGGGGTATTCTCTAGTTGATCTTGCCAACGGGAGAGATTAATTTGACATTTTCTTAACATTTTTTGTGTATCATTGCTCAAATAAGTTTACATAAGAAGTGGGGATGGAAGATGAAAAAGGTTATTTTATTTGTGATGACAATGAGTATGCTCAATGCCAGTTTTTGCAGTATCTGTGAGAGAGATAGAGAAAGGTTAAGACACCGTGTTTATGATCAAGAACAGGAGGTTAAAAAACTAAAAAAGAAGTTATATAATTTGACAGTTCAATTGCAATACGTAACAAAACAAAAAATAAAATTTAGAAATGAACTTGAAAATGCTAGAAATAGCTTAAACAATAAAGATCAGAGATATTTACAACAGATAAAAAACAGACAAAGGGAAGATAGAACTTTCAAAAGAGAAAAAATGATAGAAAATCAAAAACTGACAAAAGAGCAGTTAGAGTCAAAAAGCTATCAGAAAAATCTGATCTGGTACAAGAGAAGGTTTGAAGAGTGCAAAGCTTCGTTGGAGGTTTTGTAGTCTTAGCCCATTAAATACTTTTTAACTCTTAAAGCCGTTGCCAGTCTCTCACGTTTCATCTTCTCCGGTAAACCGCCATTTAGTCTATTGGTGACAGCATTGGTAGAACGAAGTTTATACATGCCAGTTCTGTGCCAGTGAGCCATGCCGCCTATAATGTAGATAGTGTAGGAGTTGATTGCTTTTTGATAAGGACGTCTGGTCTCGTTGAGTAGGTTGATACCGGTCATTTTTTTGATATGCATGATGTCTTTCATCACATTGGTACGTCCTGTACTTTGGAGCATGAACATCCCTCTAAATGCATACCCGTCCCCTGCCCAAATATTTCCTAATTTATATTTTTTACTTCGGTTTTTGTCTGCATACATGAGATTGGCTATTGCTTTAACATTGGCTTTATGTTTTTTAGTACGACCATACTTGTATGCTAGTGCTTCATGGGTTCTAAAAAATCTGCTAATACGCATAAGTCCTGAAACAGAGTAGTTGAGGTTCTCTCTGGGAGTTACTTTCCCATTACGGTCAATACGTGTTTCATGTATGGCTTGTGCTAAAAACCTCACCCTTCTTAGTTCTGTATTGATCTTGAAGGTCTCTTTATAGAGATCTAAAAGCCTGATAAGTTCTAAGCAAAAATATCTGTCAAGCGTATGACTATGGAAAATGACACGTATCTGTCTGATAGTCAGTTTTTGCATGAGGAGCCTCCATAAAATGATAGCGTATTGTATAGTAACAAAATTACCTAAACGATAACATGTTATGATACTTGCTAGGAAAAGGAAAAAGATGGCTGTAGATAAAAATGAGAATAACCTTGTATACCAAACCTTTAAAGAGCGGAAAATAGGGCTGGCACTCTCAGGTGGAGGACACCGGGCAGCAGTATTTCATTTGGGTGTACTCTCTTACTTGGCAGAGAATGGACTATTGGAGAATGTAAAGCATCTTTCTACAGTCTCCGGGGGTTCTGTAGTGATGGGGGTGATCTATAAGCTGAATGCTTATAAATTTCCCGATAGCCAAACATATATAGAAAAAATACTCCCAAATGTAAGACCTTACTTTACAGAACACTCCTTACAGGGAAGTGCACTTCTTAACATGCTTAAAAAACTCACTTTTATTAATCGACACTCTATGCTCTCTTATACCTTGAGACAAAACTGGAAGATTGATGTGAATATGCAGGATATTGCTGACAAACCTGTATGGAGTATCAATACTACTGTATTAGAATCTGGTAATAATTGGTGTATAGAAAAAGAAAAAATGGGAGGACATGCATTGGGGTATGTGACATATCCTGAGATGGATCTTGCAGATGCTATCGCTGCTTCTGCAGGATTTCCAATAGGTATTGGTCCTTTTAAATTAAACGTACGTGATTATGACTTTTATCCTAAGAGTATGCCAGAACAAAAGAGTTTACTGTTGTATGATGGAGGGCTCTATGATAACTTAGGTGCAGAAATATTGCTCAAAAAAAATTTTTCAGAGTTTGCTAAAGGTATAGATTTTATCATGGTCAGTGATGCTTCTAAGCCTTTGGTATTAAAGAGTGTATGTTATGGGGGTCGCATAGGTCGACTTATTGATGTCTCAACAGAACAGATACGAAGCTTAAAAGTACGTTTATTTCATAAATTTCTTCATGACAATAAAGGAGATGGAATGCATATACGCATAGGTACTGAGTATGCAAGCTTGGAGCAAGATGCTCAATGGGCAAAATCAGTAGGGACGAACCTTAAGAAAATGTCTCATGCAGATTTTGAATCTCTACAGGCAAACGGATATACAACAGCGATGAAAATGTTTGATAAATATTTGGCTATTTGACATAATTTGACAGAAATAGGATAAAATAAATTATTATTTTAGGATTAAGGAAAATTTATATGAAACACCTATTAGTATATTTATCTATTTTACTCTCTTTAGGGACAAGTTTTGTATATAGTGCTTCTATAAATAACCAGAGAGTGCAGCATATTGAAAAGGTAAGTATAAACTTAACAGAAAAAGAGAGAGATTTTCTGAAAGTACACCCTGTAATCACTGCACATAATGAAGCAGATTACCCACCCTATAATTTTATTGAAAATGGAAAACCAACAGGGTTTTCTATAGATTATTTAAATCTTTTAGCGAATAGATTGGGTATTAAAGTGAAATATATTTCTGGATATAGTTGGTCAGAATATATGGAGATGGCACAAAGTGATAAGATTGATGTGATGCTCAACATTATGCGTACACCACAGAGAGAGAAATTTCTTCACTTTACTCAGCCTTATGCAGGAACAAAAAAAGCAATATTTACCAATAGTTCAAAAATAAAAACATTGAGAGATTTAGAAAATAGAACAGTCTCTGTAATTAAGGGCTATTTTATGCAACATTTTTTAGAAGCCTACCATCCTGATATCATATTGAAACTTGAAAAGGATGCCCGAAGCTGTATTGCGTCTGTTAAGGACGGAAGCAGTGATGCAACGGTTGGGAGTAGTGGTATCATGCGCTATTTAATGAAAGATAATAAGCTCTATCTTGCCTATGGACATCTTATAAAAGATAGACGCTTATCTCTGGATATTAATATCGCAACATCACCATCACGCGTACTGTTGAGAGATATTTTACAAAAAGCTATGTATAGTGTAAGTAATAGTGAGCTTTATGCACTTAAAGAGAAGTGGATGGGAAGTGAAAAGTTAGAAATACCAGTTACAGGGACATTAACCAAAGAGGAATTAGCATATCTGGATAAGAAAAAAGTAGTTACTATGTGTATAGATCCTGGTTGGGAGCCAATTGAATTTGCAGATACTTCAAATGGATATATCACTAAGGGTATATCTACGGATACTATGAATGTGATAGGTAAGGATTTAAATATCACATTCAAAGGTATCGCAACAAGTAGTTGGGGCGAGTCTCAGGAATTTCTTAAAGAGAGAAAATGTGATATTCTCCCTGCGGCTTCTAAGACAGAGGATCGTGAAGAGTATGCAAAATTTACCTATCCGTATTTGGATTATAAATTGGCAATTATCACGAAAGAAAATCAGGGATTTGTTAGTAATCTTATGGATATCATAGATAAACCTATAGCTAGAAAAAAAGGTTCATCACTTATTAGGCAATTGCAAAAACTGTATCCAGCGGTGAATATCATGGAATCTGAAGGTACTTTGGAATCCTTTAAAATGGTAGAGGATGGACAAGCATTTGCAACTATTTCTACGCTTCCTGTGGCATCACACTACATCAATAAATATAATCTTGAGACTATAGGTATTGCAGGATATACCAATATGCGTCTTCGACTTTCTATTGCTGTACGGAATGATGCACCACTACTTTTATCAATACTTGATAAGGCACTTGCAACAATTCCTCAAGAGCAACATAAACTGATTTATGATAGATGGGTGGGAAGACAGGTGAATCAACCTTTTAATTATTGGTATCTTTTGTATGCATTGGCAGTATTTTTACTGATTGCTTTTCTTGGGCTTTATCGTCAGTATATATTAAAGGAAGCCAATAAAGGATTGGAAAGTGCAGTAAAACGTAAAACAGCAGAAAATGTAAAACAACAACAGCTCCTTCAAGAACAATCAAAATTGGCAGCGATGGGTGAGATGATAGGTGCAATTGCGCACCAATGGAGACAACCACTAAATGCTTTAGGTTTAAGCATTCAAAACCTAGAGTATGATTTTAGTGATGGACATGTAGATAAAGACTTTATTGAGCAATATGTGCAAAAAAATAAAGAAACAATTGAGTTTATGAGTAGAACAATAGATGATTTTAGAAACTTTTTCAGAGTAGATAAAATAAAAGAAAAATTTGGTGTTAGAAAAGCTATTGAGGAAACTCTTTCTATACAAGAGGCATCCTTGAAAAAATATAATATTGTCTTGAATGTAACAGGAGAGGATTTTGATATTTATGGTTTTCGTAGTGAGTTTCAACAAGTTATTCTAAATATTATCACCAATGCGATTTATGAATTTAAAAAGAATAATACTGTAACGCCGACAATAGATATACTTTTACGCGAACATAGGATAGTTGTGACAGACAATGCATTAGGAGTACCAGTAGAGATACAGGATAGAATTTTTGAACCTTATTTTACAACCAAAGAACAAGGAGAAGGTACAGGTATAGGGCTATATATGTCTAAAATAATTGTTGAAGAGAATATGGGTGGTACATTGACTGTTGTGGATCAAAAAGAGGGAGGTGCCTCTTTTATTATTGATTTCAAAAGAATAGTAAAATGAGGGATGAACTCTCTATGATCCTTCTTGTTGAAGATGAGCCTGAAGTACGATCAGAACTAAAAAAGTTCCTACAACGGTACAGTAGTAAGGTGATAACCGCCAGTAATGGAGAAGAAGGTCTTTCTCTTTTTCAAAAGTATCAACCAGATATTGTGATCAGTGATATAAAAATGCCTAAAATGAATGGTATTGATATGGCAAAAAAAATAAAAAAACTCTGTCCTGAACAAACTATTATATTTACAACAGCACATAGTGATAATAGTTATTTTTTGGAAGCTATTGAAATGCAGGTTGATGGCTATATCCTCAAACCTGTAGACCTTGGTCTTTTGAAAAAAAAGATCAATGATATCAATAAAAGTATAGCACTTCAAAGAGAAAAAAGACTGTATGAGAATATATTGGATGATATCGCACAGATGCAAGACAGTATGTTAGCCGTATATGATGAGAATCAACGTCCTGTTTTTTACAATAAAAAATTACTTACTTTTTTAGGTCATTCCTCCCTTCAAGAATTTTTGAACCAATACGAATCATTAAGTGAAAAGTTTGAGAAAAAGGAAGAGTGTTATTATGCTAAAGAAAAAAGTAATATGCATTGGACTGAAGAGATAAAAGGTATAGACATAGATAAACGCATTGTTGCTATAGAGGGTGCACATATGTCAGAATCAAAATTTTTTATGGTCTCTTTATCAGATAAAACAGACAGTAAAAATAGAATTATTACCTTTTCAGAGATTACATCTATTGTTGAGCAGAAGCGTCAATATAAACATGAAGCTTATACAGATGAATTGACACAAGTAGACAATCGTGCCAGATTTAATATTTTATTTGATGATGCTATCAAAGAGAGTCAACAAAATCAAAGTACCTTGAGTATTATACTCATGGATATTGACAATTTTAAACAGGTGAATGACTGCCATGGTCATATTGTTGGTGACAATGTACTTAAAATGTTCACAACACTTATTTTGAACAACATAAGATCTACGGATCATTTCTCACGATGGGGTGGTGAAGAATTTGTTCTGCTTTTGTCTAATACTACTTTAAAAAGTGCAACAGAGATAGCAAAGCATTTACGGTTGATCATTGAAAAAAATGATTTTGCTATTGATAAAAATCTAACATGTAGTTTTGGCGTGAGTATAGGGCATAAAGGAGATACGAGTGAAACTCTATTCAACCGTGCGGATAAAGCACTTTATAGAGCAAAGAATAGTGGAAAAAACAAGGTAATGATAAGTAAATAGATAAATTAGTTATATAGAGCGGTTGTTTAGAAATTTATATGTTGGGGTTTGGGGTGGGAAGGGATATTCTCTTCATCTATACGTTTAGCATATAATATATAACGCATAGGACCCCCAGCTTTTATAGCATCAAAAGGATAGCAAGTGATAAGTTGTAGACGATTGATATTTTCTTTGATTTGTAAATTTTCTCTACTTGAGTCAATAATCTTAATAGATTCTACTTCATAAATAGCTTTTTTATTTTTATAGTTTTTAACGCTAAATAGATCTCCAATTTTAGTATCTCTTAAAAAAGAGAAATGACTATCTCTATGCCCTGCTATAACACTATCACCATCTTCTGCTGGTAATGATGTACCTTTATAGTGACCCGGTCCAAATGCCAATGCTTCTCCTGAAGTGCCTTCTAAAATATATAGAGTTTTATTCTCTCTATTTGATGTTATTTTAGCAATAGGATAGGTATCGGCCCATGACCAAGGCTTTGCTTTAGTTAAATTACCATCTACAAGGAGTTGATTCCAAGCATTGGCAATAAGAACTTGTGAAAGTTCTGCCTTTAAGTATAGGTAACCGCTCTTAGAGAAAAAGAGCAGTGCTACTACTAAACTTAGCCAGGGTAAAAATTTAAAGATTTTTAGTTGCATACTTCTCTCTACCTGTACCAAATAACCCTAGCAGCAAGAAAATAACTCCTAAAATAAAATATAAATCTCTATTAGTCGCTGTTGAAGGGTAAGCGTGATTAGAATTATAATACATAACAGGCTTATTAAGCATAGTATTCCCCTCAGGTAATAAGTTAGGTACTTGTTTTTGTTTAAGTTTTTCCTCTTGAGGTCTAGATATTTTTTTTTCTACCGCCACAAAACTTGTATATTTACTCATCAATCCATACTGCAATGCTAAAGGAGTCACTTGTTTTTTAATAGTTTTTTCTTCTACCCCAACTATCTTTTGATCCATCAAATATTCGATTTTACTTTTTGCCCAAAGTTTTGCTATGCCTGTTGATTTTTCCAACTTTTTATATTGGACTTCTCTATTCCACTCTTGATCTAAAAGTTTTCCATTTATTATTATCTTTTCGTTCTCTTTATTTTTGGCTTTGATATATACTATCAAAGGCTGACCTATATATAAATCTGGTATATTTTTAGGAAAGTACTCTATATTTTGATTATTCTCAAAACTAATTTTCACATCACGAAGAACAGGATTTTTGATCTGATAAAATAGTTCTGATATTTGCTTATCAACCATCTGTGTATTATTTATATGTGTAAAAATACCTCTACCAAGCTTTGCACTTTGTCTCATAAAGTAAATATTTGGAGCTGTACCAATGGCAATGGTAAAAAGTCTTGCATCACCTAGTTTGGCTTTTATATCTGTAAATAGTTCTTCTTCATTTCCTACACTGCCATCTGTTAAAAATATAATCTGTTTGAGATATCCCTCTTTTGTATTTTTTGCAAAAGCTTGATCTAACGCAGGTTTTATATTTGTTCCTCCATCTGCACGCATATTGGCTATAAAATCATTTGCTTGGTGAATATTTTTCTTTGTAACATCTTTGGAGCTAGTATATAAACTAGTAAAATTATCATCAAACTCAATAATATTAAATTTATCTTTAGCAGATAATAGACTCAATGCCTTGGTAAGACTCGCTTTTGCCTGTCTCATAGAAACACCACTCATTGAACCTGATGTATCAATAACAAAAATCATCTCACGAGCCAATATAGACGACTTTTCAACTTTCTTTGGAGGCATAACCATCAAAGTAAAATAATCCTCATTTTCTATAGACTCTTTTAACAATGCTGCTGTTGGTTTTTGTGTGGCTATTGGAGTCCAATTTAGATGAAAGTCCTTATTCATAGCAGTAGTTCCGTTTTTAAGAGTAATGATATATTCTCCATTTTCTTCTTCCCATTCAATCTTATGTGAACTACTTGTTAAAGTATCAATAGTGTAAGATTTTTTTATAGTCACTGTAATCTCTATATTGTGACTCTCTTTTGATTTACTTTTTTTAAAGTTAGGATTAGTACCATTGTTATTTGCCCAGCCATTAGAGGATATATGCTCAACTTTTGTTAATGCCTTCTCTTCGTTTGTGTAAGTTTCTGGAGTAAATCTTGGAGTAAGAGTATTTGGAAGCATTAAGGAAAATTGACCCGACTTATAGGTGATAGGTTGCGTATAGCTAACTTCGACTACTATATTACTATGTGGTGCGATATTTGCCACCTTTATAGTAAAAAGATTTGGTCGTTCCATCTCCACTAAAGAGGTTTTTTTACCACTCTTTTTAGCTTCTTTATAAATCTTTTTAGCCTTTTCTTTCTTTTTTATAACTCCTTGGGTAATGCCATCTTTTGTTTTAATCAAGAGAGCATCTATTACTCCATCATCAGGTAAAGGGAGTAAGTAACGACCCGCTACCCATTTATCTGATCTATTTTCATAAGTTTGCTTAAGTGTAACCCGCGCATTAAGACCAAAAATTTCAATATAAGCCTTATTATTTAAAATCAAAGCATCAACAGGTTTGTCTCCTTTGGTATAAAACTCCATTTGGGCTATATTACTATTTGCCTCTAATGAACTTAAAAGTAATACTATCATTGCATATATTTTTAATATTTTCATATCATCTCCTTCTTTATAGAATTTAACAAAGTATAATATATATAACCATAGTAGTATCTTAAAGTATAGTAAGTTAAATATTTAAGGGTTTTAAATTTAATTTTAGAGATACCTATTATAATAAATTAATTTTTCATCCACTATAGATAGTTGTCAATAGGTTGCTAACTTGATTTAAGAAAGATATGAGAATGTATGAAAAGACCACTACATCGGTGGTTTTGAATGTATAGAACTTAACTGGCTGAGAGGAAGGGATTCGAACCCTCGGTGAGTTACCCCACACAGACGTTCCAGGTCTGCACCTTCGACCAC
>JAUTBQ010229438.1:0-20241 GCA_032361185.1 Lepetodrilus ovalis | reverse complement strand
ATATGAAAGTAAACAACGAAAACCAATTGAAGTGTTGAAGAAAAAATATATAGAATTTAGAAGAAGTTGCCCTTCTTAATAAAATAAAATGGAGAAAAAATGAATAAATCAGATCTTGATGTGTTTAAAAAGCTTTCGGGTCAGTTAACGGGTGCATATGAAGAGATTTCAGTCTTGTCAAAAAAAAATCCAAACGATGCTGTAAATAAATTTAAATTAAAGTTACTCAATAAGTTATTTAAAGATAGTAATAAGTTTCTTACTGATAAATATAAACCCTTCGATGATTTTGATATTTTTGATGAAGATGATATGCCACAAAATAGTGATATAGTTTTTATTCTTTCTCAGTATATGAAATCTTTCAATAAATACCAAGCAGATAATACTGATAAGTTTGGTAATTGGCTTTAGCTTGAAAAATGATAGGATAATTAAAATCTAAAAACCTAAAGGATTAAATGTGAGCAAACTATACTATACAACTGAAGATAAAGCACAAAATTATGATACAACAATGCCTTTGTTGGAGGCTATGTATATAGAATTTAAAGAGTTATCAAAGAAAAAACCTGATGCAGCAGTCAGCAAGAGCAAAATTAAAATGACTAACAGGTTACTGGGAAAAGTCAGAACAGTATTAGAGGATGAATCATCTTTGGAGTTTCTTGATTTAATAGATGAAGGTGCTGTGCCACTAGTATGTTGTGTAACTTTGATACTGTCACAATATGTAGGTTCAATGAAAGAGTTTAGAAAACGACATTTTGGTTATTTTGAAGAAGAGAACCAGTGGGTAATAAGGAAAACTTAATGAGCTATATTTACCATTCTATTAAATTTTTCATTAGCTTTTTGAGACAAATCCACCCAACAAGCGGTGAAGAACTTGTTACGCTAAGATAAGCTAACAAGTTTATTCCTAAGTTTATAAATTAGAAATATTTAGAATAAACCCATAAAAACATTGCTCTTATGTGCTATTCTAACTATAGAATGTAAGCAAAAAATTATATTAATATTTAATTAGAGGAAGCATATGAAATTTATAAAATTTATTGGGTTATTTTTAGGTCTAATTACAACTCAAGCATTTTCAACGACTTTAAATATTCAAAATGGAGCTGATCCAGCATCACTTGACCCGCATAAAGTTTCTGGTGATTGGGAAAATCGTATAGTTGGTGATATTTTTGAAGGTCTTATGACAGAAGCTGCAAATGGTGAACCAATATTAGGTATGGCAGAGGGTTATACTATTTCTTCAGATGGGAAAAAATATACATTTAAAATAAAAAAAGGTATGAAATGGTCTGATGGAACTGTTTTAAATGCAAATGATTTTGAGTATGCGTTTAAGCGATTATTAAACCCTGAAACAGCTTCAAAATATGCTTGGTTACAGTTTGGTATAAAGAATGCACAAGCTTATAATTCAGGCAAAATTAAAGCGGAAGAAGTTGGTGTAAAAGCAATAGATGATTTGACTTTAGAAATAAACCTAGAAAATCCAACCCCATACTTTCTTAGCTCACTAACTCACTATACAGCTTATCCAGTTCCAAAACATTTGATTGAAAAATTTGGAAGTGAATGGGTGAAAATGGAGAATATTGCAACTAATGGAGCTTATTTTCCAGTTGAATGGATACCTGGTTCACATGTTAAGGCTATTATAAATAAAAGTTGGTATGATGTTAAGTCTTTGAAAATTGATGAAGTTATTTATACTGTTTTAGAAAATGAAAGCACAGCTTATAAATCATTTCAAGCAGGCGAATTTGATTATATTACAGGCTATCCAACTGATCAGTTTGAGAAAATAAAAAAAGAAACACCTGAAGTTTTGGCAGTTAAACCATTTGCAGGTCTTTATTATTATGTAATAAATTCTAAGAATGAAAACCTGAAAGATGCAAATATTAGAAAAGCTTTATCAATGACTATAAATCGTGAAGTTATCACTAAAAATATTTTAGGGACAGGCGAAGTTCCTGCATATTCTTGGGTTCCACCTAAAATGAATAATTATACTGAAGTTGCAAATGTAAAATGGAAAAGTAAATCTTACAAAGAGAGAGTTGCAGAGGCAAAAACAATACTTTCTAATAAAGGTTTCTCTAAAGATAAGCCTCTTGAAATAACACTTCGTTATAACACCAATGAAAATCATAAAAGAGTTGCAATTGCAGTAAGCTCAATGTGGAAATCAATAGGTGTTAAAGTTAAACTATATAATGCTGAAACTAAAGTTCATTATGCTGATTTGAAAAATAATGATTTTGAAGTAGCAAGAGCAGGTTGGTTAGCTGATTACAATGACCCAATTAATTTCTTGGCATTACTTGATAGTCAAACTGGTGATAATTATGGACAGTGGGAAAATAAAAAGTTTGATGACCTATTAAAAGAAGCTGCCAAAGAAATTGACCTTAAGAAAAGAGCATTAATTCTTAAACAAGCTGAGCAAATTGCATTAGATGATAGTGCTGCAATTCCAATTTATTACTATGTTACTTCTGTTTTAAAATCTACTAAGTTAAAAGGTTTTGAGCATAATGTTTTTGATATTCATAGAACTAGATGGCTGTCAAAAGAAAAATAGAATTCTAAGTGAGGATATGAGTTATTAAAACTATTAACATGTTTTAAATAAAAATACTCAAACAAAATAGCTAATGTTTAAATATTCATTAAAACGATTTTTAACCACAATTCCTGTTCTATTTATTGCAATTACCTTTGCGTTTTTTACGCTTAGGTTAGCACCTGGTGGACCTTTTGATGGTGAGCGCGCACTGCCAGCACAAGTTAAAAAAAACTTAGAAAAGCATTATCATTTAGATAAGCCAATTATTGTTCAATATGGTATTTATATCAAAAATGTTCTAAAAGGAGATTTAGGACCATCGTTTAATGATTTCACTTTTTCAGTTAATGAGAAGATTGCCCAAGGACTACCTTATACGCTAAAGCTTGGTGGATTAGCATTATTAGTTGCAGTTATTTTTGGAACTTTATCTGGAATGATTTCAGCATATTGGCAAAATTCTAGGCTAGATTATATTATTGGCTTTGTGGTTTTATTAGGTCTTGTTATTCCTAACTTTTTGATGGCACCTATTTTACAAGAATTCTTAGCAAATAAGCTAAATTTTGCACTTTCAACACCAGACAAACCAGTTAAAATATTTATGGTTCGTGGCTGGGGAGAAGGTTCTTGGGCGAATTTAACTTTACCAGTAATTGTTTTAGCACTTTCTCATATTGCAAGAATCTCAAGGCTTATGCGAGCTTCAATGATAGAAGTATTAAACGCAAACTATATTAGGACAGCAAGGGCAAAAGGAATTGGTGTTAAATTAGTTATGTTTAGGCATACTTTTCGCCAAGCATTTATTCCAGTTTTATCATATTTAGGTCCTGCTGCTTCTTACTTATTAACTGGATCTTTGGTCGTTGAAATGATTTTTGGACTACCAGGAATTGGACGCTTATTTATTGATAGTGCTTTGAATAGAGACTATGGAATGGTTTTGGGAACGGTTATTTTTTATATGATTTTAATTACTTTTTTAAACTTAGTTGTAGATTTACTTTATGCAGTTTTGGATCCTAAACTTAGGGTGGCAAAATGAGTAATGGTTTTTATGATAAAGAAGCAATTATTAACGAAAGGCTAAATAACTCAAAACAAGTTAATCTAAAAAAAGGGCGTTCACTAACACAAGATGCAATTGCTAGATTTAAATCAAATAAAATTGCAGTTTTTTCAGTATTTATATTCATTATTTTACTTTTGCTAGCTTTATTTGGTTCTATGCTTTGGAAATATGCAGAAGATGAAACTTTTTGGGAATTTATCAAATCTCCACCAACAGTTGAAGGCTGGCATATATTTGGATTTGATGTAAATGGTAGAGATTTAGTTGCAAGAACACTTTCAGGCTTAGGCGTTTCTTTGCAGGTTGCATTTATTGCAACAACCGTTTCAATATTCATTGGAGTTAGTTATGGTGCTATTTCAGGATATTTTGGAGGTAAGGTTGATGAAGTAATGATGCGATTTGTGGATATTATGTATGCACTTCCTTATATTTTATTTGTTATTTTATTACAAGTTATATTTGGGCGAAATATATTATTTTTATATATTGGAATTGGTCTTTTAGAATGGATTACGATGGCAAGAATTGTTCGTGGGCAGACTTTAGCAATTAAGGAAAAAGAATATATAGATGCGGCAAAAGCAAGTGGAAGAACTTCAATGCAAATAATATTCTCACATATTATTCCTAATCTTATTGGTGCAGTTGTTATTTATGCAACCCTTACAATTCCAGAAATAATACTTACTGAAAGCTTTTTGTCATTCATTGGTTTTGGAATTCAAGAGCCACAAACTTCTTTGGGAACTTTAATTTCAGAAGGTGCTGATAAAATATCTAGTTTTTGGTGGATGCTTTTATATCCAGCTGGAATATTAGTTTTATTATTACTTTCTTTGGTATTTATTGGTGAAGGCTTGCGTGATGCTTTTGACCCTAAAGAGAGGTAATTTATTATGTCAGAAAAGGATAAAATAGTTTTATCAGCAAATAACCTAAGTGTTTTATTTAAAACAACTTTGGGAGATGTTTGTGCAGTAAATAATATTTCATTTGATTTAAAAAAAGGTGAGAAACTTGCCGTTGTTGGAGAATCTGGTTCTGGAAAATCTCAAAGCTTTTTAGCTATGTTAGGTTTACTTTCCAAAAATGGCAAAGCAACAGGAGAAGTTTTATTTAAAGATAAAAATTTATTAAAACTAAAACAAAATGAACTAGATAAATTTCGTGGAAGTGATATTTGTATGATTTTTCAAGATCCTATGACTTCATTAAATCCATCTTTAACTATTTTGACTCAGCTAAGTGAAGTTCTAATAAAACATAAAAAACTAACAAAAAAACAAGCAACAAACAAATCTTTAGAAATGCTTAAAAAAGTAGGAATTCCAGAGCCAGAAAAAAGACTAAGAAGTTACCCTCACGAATTATCAGGAGGAATGCGTCAACGAATTATGATTGCAATATCACTTATTTGCGACCCTCAAATAATAATTGCTGATGAACCAACAACAGCTTTAGATGTAACTATTCAAGCTCAAATTTTAAATTTATTTGATGAATTACAGCAAGAGCTAAATACATCTTTGATTTTAATAACCCATGATTTAGGAGTTGTTGCGGGAATTTGTGAGTCAATGTTAGTTATTTATGCAGGAAAAATTGTAGAAAAAGGTAAAGTAATAGACTTATTTGAAAACCCAAAACACCCATATACACTTGGTTTGCTACAATCAACTCCTAATATTGCAAGCTCAAACAATCAACTTTCATCAATTTCTGGCTCTCCACCAAATTTACAAAATCTTAGTAAAGGCTGTGCTTTTGCACCAAGGTGTCCTTTTTTGATGGAAAGGTGTAAAACTGAAATTCCAAAACTAGAGAAATTTAGTGAAAATCAAGAGTTTGCTTGTTTCTATAAAGGTTTGAATAAAGGAATGGCAGATAAGTTTATTGAGGTTGTTTGATGGAAAATATTTTAGAAGTTAAAAACATATCTGTAGTTTTTAAGATTGGTGGAAGTTTATTTACAAAACCTCAGAAACTAAAGGCTGTGCAAAATATTTCATTCAACTTAGAGAAAGGAAAAACCCTAGGAATAGTTGGAGAATCAGGCTGTGGAAAATCAACTTTAGGAAGGGCAATATTAAAGCTTCAAAAAATAAACTCTGGGGAAATTATTTTTAATGGAAGGAAAACTTCAAATTTATCAAAAATAGAACTACTTGAGTTTAGAAGAAATATTCAAATAATTTTTCAAGATCCATTGGCTTCATTAAATCCAAGAATGACCGTGGGGCAAATAATTGCAGAGCCTCTAAAATCATTTTCAAAAGAACTAACAAAAAAACAGAGAATTGGTAAAGTTCTTGAAATTATGAAAGAAGTTGGACTTTTACCTGAAATGCTAAATCGCTATCCTCACGAATTTTCAGGCGGACAAGCTCAACGAATTGGAATAGCAAGAGCTTTGATTTCTAAGCCAAAGCTTATTGTTTGTGATGAACCTGTTTCTGCTTTAGATGTTTCAATTCAAGCCCAAATTATTAACTTATTAAAATCTCTACAAAAAAAACATAATATTTCATTAATATTTATTTCACACGACCTATCAGTTGTTAATCATATCTCAGATAAAATAGCAGTTTTATATTTGGGGAAAATAATTGAATTTGCTAAGAAAAATGATTTTTATATAAATCCCAAACACCCATATTCAAAGGCATTATTATCAGCAGCTCCAATTCCAGATCCAAGAATTGCCAAGAAAAGAAAATATAAACCTCTAAAAGGAGAGCTACCTAGCCCAATAAACCCACCATCAGGCTGTGCATTTAGAACAAGATGCGAACTAGCGGACTCAAATTGTGCTATCCCATCTGATAAATTTGAATTAGAAGATGCTGGCAATAATCACCTTGTCGCTTGCCCCAAAATTATAAGTAATAATTAGATTAGTAAAATCCTATTAACTTCACCTATTAAGCTATTATTTGTTATTTCAAAAGAAACCACAAAATTAATACTGACTTAGTCCAATTTACTGTTAAAATACTCAGACAATTCTTAATAATAAAGTGAGTTTTTATATTTAGCTTTTAATATTAAGGTAAATAAATTTAATAACTAAAAATTTTATGGAGAGCAACTATGTCTAATAATGGAATACCAAAAAAAGTAAAACTACAAATGATTTTCTGGGCTTTATTTATGCCTGCTATTTTAATTGTTTCTATAATTTTCTTCTTACCTGAGAAAAAAGATGAGCTTTTAACAATGCAAGAAAAACAAGATATTAGACTACAACCAGTTGGGAGAGTTGTTGAAGAAACTGAGGCAGAAGCTAAACCAGAAATAAAACCAGAAACAGCAGAAACAAAACCTGAAGTAAAACCAGAAACAAAGCCTGAGACAGCAGAAACACCTCAAGTGGCTGAAGCTACAAAAGAATTTGATGTGAAAGCAGCTTATGTAACTTGCAATGCTTGTCATGGAACTAACTTCCCTGGAGCTCCTCAGAAAGGAGATGCGGCTGAATGGAAAAAAAGATTTGAAGCTTTAGGTGGAATTGATGGCGTTGTTGCTTCAGCAATAAAAGGAAAAGGCGTTATGCCTCCAAAAGGTGGAACAACTTTAAGTGATGCAGATTTTGCAACTTTAGTTAAATACCTTTCTGATACTAAATAAATACTAAATAAATTAATACAAAATGAATAATTCAATATTAATACTAAATTGCGGGTCATCTTCTGTTAAATTTTCTCTAATAAATAAAGATACAGAAGAAGAGATTATCAATGGAATGGTTGAGAAAATTGGAGTTCAAGGGACTGAAATTGCTCTAAAATATCAAGGTGAAAAAGTAAAAACCTTAATTGAAGGAGCTGATCACGAAAAATCTCTTGCCAAAGTTATTTCTCAGATAAATAAAACAGTAGAGACAAATGTTGTTGCTGTTGGTCATAGAGTAGTTCACGGCGGAGAATTATTTAATAAATCTTGTGTTATAACTGATGAAGTTTTGGCAGGAATTGAGAAATGCTCAAACTTAGCTCCTTTGCACAATCCTGCTAATATTTTAGGTATTCTAGCGGTAAAAAAAGCATATCCTAACTTAGTTCAAGTTGCTGTATTTGATACTGCATTTCATCAAACTTTACCTAAAAAAGCCTATCTTTACGCACTTCCTTATAAATTCTACAAAGATTTTGGGGTTCGTCGATATGGTTTTCATGGAACTTCTTATCGTTATATCTGCTCTGCTCTTCCAGAATACATTGGAGATATTTCTGATAAGAAAATTATAGTTGCACACATTGGAAATGGTGGTTCTGTCGCAGCCATACAAAATGGTAAAGTTATTGATACTTCAATGGGAATGACCCCTTTAGAAGGTTTAGTTCATGGGACTCGTTCTGGAGATATTGACCCTGGTGTTATTGAATTCATTTGCCATCAAACTAATAAATCAATTGAAGAAGTTACTTCTATTCTTTGGAAAGAATCAGGTCTTTTAGGACTTTCTGAACTTTCAAGCGACTGCAGAACCATTGAAGATTCAGCTATAGCTGGTGAAGAAGCAGGAACTCGTGCTTTAGATGCTTATGTTTATCGTTTAATTAAATACATTGGAAGTTATGCAGCTGCTATGAATGGAGTTGATGCTATTATTTTCACTGGTGGTGTTGGTGAAAATTCTGACATTATTAGAAGCCAAACCTGTGCCAGTTTACAGTATTTAGGCTTTGATATTGATGAAGAAGTAAACTCTAAAACTATTCGTGGAAACGATGGAAATGTAGCAAAACAAAATAGCAAACCTGTATTAGTCATTCCAACAAACGAAGAAAAAATGATTGCATTAGATGTGATTAAACTAACTTAGATAAAACAACTAAAAAATAACTCAAGTAATATATGAATTATAATAAACTTATACAGTCTAAAAAATTCATATATTACTTTACTTTTTTCGCTAGTCTTTTGATTAGTTTAGTTTTATTCCTAAAGCACACACCTATTGGAAATGATCCAATATTATATATCCACACCGCAGAAGAGTTTTTAGACAAAGGTATAAAAGCAGCTTTCAAATCTTACCATTGGGCGTTTCATTCAATAATAGCCGCGTATTTTCATAAAATAACTAGCTTATCTATAGAGAACTCTATTTATTTATTAAACTCAATTTACCAAGCTCTTGTTTGCCTATATTTTGTTAAGTTCTATAGACTAATAACTAAAGATGGACGAGTTTGGGTTGCAGCTTTAGTAATTCTAACTTTTATTTTCTTTAATGAAAATAGACAACATATGGCTAGAGATAGTGGTTTTTGGGCCTTTTCCTTAATAGCACTTTATTACTTCAATTATTTTTACAAAACATCTAAACTTAGGTTTTCTTTTTTATGGCAAATCTTTATTATTGTCGCAACTATTTTTCGCCCAGAAGCTATTGTTTATGCCCTGATTATTCCCTTTGCATTTTTATTCGCAAAAGGCAAAAGAAAGTATTTTTTATTTAGTTATTCTTTATTTTTTGTATTCTTTATTTTCGCAGTAATATATTTGCTATCATCAGGCGTTGAGCTCAGTAGCAAATTAATACCAGCACAATTAACTTATGTGAATTTAAATTCTGTTGTGAAAAACTTTATAGAACATTCTGAAGCTCTAAAAAATACATTAATAAAGTATAATAAATCTAATGCTGAACTAATGTTATTTACTGGATTAATATCAGTTTTTATCTGGAAAATATTACACTCAGTTAATATATTTTATTTACTTATTTTCTCTTTTGCTAAAAAAAATAAATGGAAAATACTCACTAGTGAAAATAAAATAGTTTTCTTTACAGTTGTTCTTTCATTTATTATTTTAAGTGGATTTATTTTAAACAAACAATTCTTAGCTTCTAGATATATGATGTTTATGATTATATTAATTGCATTACTAGTGGTTAGATATTTAGATTATTTCTTGGAAAATATCACAAAAAATAATAAGTTATTTCTCATAGTAACCGCTCTATTCTTTGTTTATACAACAGCCGATGCTTTTATTAGCTCAAGACCACGCAAAGATTATATTTTTGAGGCAGGAAATGAAATACAAAAATTAGTAAAATCAGGTAAAGTTCTGTGTGATAACAAAAAAATTCGTTATTACTCTGGAAATAACTGCCAGTTAAATTTAGAGTTACTATTTTATGGAAAAAAAGAAATATCTAAAATAACCAAAAGTAAATTTAAATATTTAGCTATTTGGGTTAAGAAAGAGCAAAAGGAGTACTTAAGCAATTATAAAAAAAATAGGCAACTAAAGTTAATAGAAGTCATTCCTTATGTAAAATCAGATGCTGTTTATATTTTTGAAATTAGATAAGAATAAACTAAGATTTTGTTAACTTAGGATTTTGTTTGTGGCGGTTTTTGTCTCGTTTAGTTTTTCTTTCCAAATTTTTATAAAATGATTCTGATAAGTCAATTCCAGTTTGATTGGCAAGGCAGAGGACTACAAATAAAACATCAGACAGCTCTTCTCCCAAGTCTTTACTTTTATCACTTTCTTTTTCACTTTGTTCGCCATAACGCCTTGCAATAATCCTTGCAACCTCTCCGACTTCTTCAGTTAATTGAGCCATATTTGTCAACTCATTAAAGTATCTAACTCCATGAGTTTCTATCCAATTATCTACTTCTTTTTGTGCGTTTTTTATATCCATTTTTTATATGTGATTATTTATATTTTTTTGTATTTAATATTTTTATATATTCATTTTAAAATTATTTTCAAACTACTATATAACTATCTTTGTGTTATTTTTGGAGTTTGTTTTTTATGTCTTTTCTTTATTTTTCGTTGCCTTTTTTTCTCACGCAAATATTCAGCAAATAGACTTACTGGCTTTTCTTTTCCATGTAAAAAATAATAAAGTGAATGCGAACTATGAATTAAGTTTTTTGCTTTTATTTTTATTTCTAAATCTGATGCCATCAAAAATACATCACCAGGTTTTATTGGAGTTGATAGTTTTGGCAAAAGCTCCTGCTCACCATTCCTAGTAAGCATCAATGGAATAGCTTGGGATTTTTGTGGTTCATCTGGATTTGGTGAGATAAATATATCTTGTAACCTTAGGATTGTTCCACCATCAATAATATCCAAGCTTGCTTGAGCGTGTTTTTTATTAAATTGTAATAGGTATGTTTCTGGTATTTTTTCTGATACTGACTGCATTTTTTTTATCAAATCAATCGCCCAAGATTCAGTTTTATGTCTAACTAATTTTGAGAAACTTGCTAAATAAGGTTGTGTTATAACAGGGGAAATATGCCAAACCAAATGTCTAGAACGCTCCATAACAAAGTTTATACTTGCACTTTTAAATATCTCTCTATTATTTGCATTATTTTGTCTTGCAACAGTATAAATATTATTATTCATTCGCTTGGAAGTAATTATTATTGATAGATTATCTGCATCATTTTCAGTTGCAGCAACTATTCCAACTGCTTTATTTATATTGGCTTCTCTAAGTGTAATTGCTTCTGTCCCTCGTCCTTTTATGCGATTTAGTTCATTCTCATAGCTTTCATCTATAATAATAACATCAGCACCTTCGTATTCTAAATATTTTGCCATTTCTAAGCCAAACGAATTTCCACCACAAATAATCCACAAACCAACTGGAATATCTAATTTCTTAGGATAATTTCTACCTGGTTGGCGAAGCAAAGAAAATAATAATTGCTGAACTGTTGGCATTCTTATTGCCATTGAGATATTTGTCGCAAAAATATTATATAAGCTAAAAACATGGTCTGTATTAAAAGATTTTACATTATCTATTGCTTCATTACTGTCTGCACGACAAACTATTTTAATAGTTTTTTGCAAAAGCCTTGAAGCAACAGCAATTTTTACATTAACCGTATCAGAATTAGTAATAGCAATAACAGCTCTACAATTTGGATTATCTATTCCTGCCATTTTTAAACTATTAACATCACTTGCATCAGCGTGTAAATAAGGTGTGAAAAGAATAGAACTATCAAGTGTTAAAAGACTCACCCTACTTTCATCACTATCAATAACTACACAAATATAATCTTTTTTATTTAAACTGTGGACAAGAATTTCCCCAGTTTCTCCATATCCACAAATAATACAAAATTTACTATTTATTTTTTTAACTCTTTTTACAAATTTATAACGCTCAAGAGCCAACTTAAATGTTTTATCTTGCAATAAAGATATTATTTTACCAATTGCAACAAGCCAAGAAATAACTGTTAAATATATACAAAAAGTAACCCAAAGGCGTTGAGTATCAGTGAATTCATAAGGTATTTCACCAAAACCAATTGTTGTAGCAACATAACTAAAAAAGTAAAATGCATGAAAATAACTAACATGCCAAACCTCTCCTTTGTCATCAATGCCAGGAATTGTAGTCAAACCAACTACGGCAATAGTATAAGATAAGATTAGTAGGATTAAAGGAGCTCGTAACCGCCTTAAAACTAAATATATTATAGGATTTTGCATATTACTTATTTATTGATTATTAGTAGTTATTAATGATTTTATAATTACTTTCTAATGCTTATTGTTTCGTATAACAAAAGTGCAACAGATGCAAAGTTAGCAACCAAAGCCCCTCCAGCCATTGAAACAATACTAGCCATAGTTGATGGATCCATACTTTCTGACCCAGAAATACTATGAGCTGTCCAAATTCCAATACCAATTAACATTTGGAAATCAGCTACAACACTAGTTGCTAAAAAAACAGCACCAAGAGATGATCTATCGCCAAACTTTAGGATAGTTGCAATCAAAGAAATAACAAAAGCTAACATAAGCTCCCAAGCGTGATGGTGTAAAGGGTTATCAAATTCCCCCATAACAAAGCCAAAGTTTAAAGTTAACGCAAGGACAATAAAAAATCCAAACCAGCCTCTTTCAGTATTCATAAAACAAACCTCTTTTACATAAAATTAAGAAAAACAAACATTAATAAACATTAATAAATATCATTTAAGTTATTTAAGCTCTACATAATAACAATAACAAACGATAAAAACAAAAAAAGCAAGCCTAAAGCTTGCTTTTTATTCTATTTGGTTGGTTTATTGTTTATTTTTCAGATGTTTTGAAAAACATATTATAAACAAAACCTGCTGCAATAGCACCAGCGATTGGAACTACCCAAAATACCCAAACTTGACTTAAGTAAGTTGTGTCAATTTTACTTTCTGCAAAAATTGCTTGAGATAAGCTTCTTGCTGGATTTACAGAGGTATTTGAAACTGGGATTGAGATTAAGTGAATTAAAGTAAGTGCTAAACCAATTGCAATTGGAGCAAAACCAGCAGGAGCTAATTTATCCGTTGCGCCTAAAATAATAAATAAGAAGAAGAAAGTCATAACAAACTCAGTAACTATAACTGCTATCAAAGTATATTTACGAGGAGATAAATCTCCAAAGCCATTAGCAGCAAAGCCACCTAACTCAGAACCATTACCAGTTACAATAATTGTCAAAACTGTAGCGGCAGCAATACCACCAATAACTTGAGCAATAATATAAGGTGCTATTTCAGAAGTTTTGAATTTACCACCAGCCCAAAGACCAAAAGTTACTGCTGGGTTAAAATGCCCACCAGAAATATGACCAACCGCATAGGCCATTGTTAAAACTGTCAAACCAAACGCTAATGAAACTCCAGCAAACCCAACATTATCGCCAGCCAAAACTGCTGTTCCACAACCACCCATTACTAACCAAAAAGTTCCAAAGAACTCTGCCATCATTTTCTTTTTAATACACATATTTTTTCTCCTATTTTTTAATTATAAAATTTTTTACCATTTTTCTTTCTAACCTTCTTTCTACTTTTCTTTATTTAAGTGATTCTAATGCTTTAGTAACACCTGATAAAGACACATTTCCATTTATAGCCTTTTTACCTACAAATACTACAACTTGCATTTTAGATCCTTTTTGCATTGCTGTTTTTAGTTTTTTATCTAAAACAACTATTGCATTACAACCCTGTGGGTCACAATACTGATAAGGTATCCTCGCAACTCCTTTTTTATCAATAGCAATTCCAACACCTGATTGAAGGCTTACTAATAAAGGAACTTTAATAAAAGCTAAAGGAAATTTTTGCCCTCTTACTTTTTCAATTTTTATAGTTAAAATAGGATTTTTATCTTTATCAAAAACAGTTTGCCCGAGTCTACAGACTGTTTTTTTCTTTGCTTTTACACATTCAGCTTCCCAATCGCCATATTTTTCACCATCTTTAGCGGCAAAAGAGTTTCCTGCTAGAATCAACCCAGATAAAATAGCAAGTTTTGCTAGTTTTTTTATTATTTTAATATTCATATGTTTTTATACCTTTTTATTAGTTTATAATATTTACAAGTTGCTTATTCTATAACAGCAACAAAAAAGAATAAATATATTTTAGTAACTAAACTGTGAAAACTACAATAGGTATAAAATCAAATAAATGAATTGGCAAAAATTTTTCCAAAATAAAACAATATTTAATTATATATTATTACCTTTAAGCTTTGTGTTTAAAGGCTTGGTTTCACTGCGTCATTTTCTATACAAAAAAAATATTCTAAAATCTTACAAATCAAAAACTCCAATAATTATTATTGGTGGAATTAATGTTGGTGGAAGTGGTAAAACACCTTTGGTTATAGCACTTGGGGAATTACTCACTGAAAATAATATTAAATTTGCAGTTATTTCTCGTGGTTATGGTGCTGATTTTGAAGGAAACAAAGAGGTTTTACTAACAAACAAAGCAAATGAAACTGGTGATGAACCACTTTTGATAAAAACCAAATTAAACTGTCCTGTTTTTGTGGGACAAAATAGAGTGAATTCAGTAAAATTAATTGAAAAAAACTATCCAGAAATTAAAATAATTTTAACTGATGATGGTTTGCAACATTATAAATTACAAGCTGATATAAAAATTTGTGTTATTAACTCACAATATAAATTTGGAAATGGTTGGATGTTGCCTGCTGGTCCTTTGAGAGAGCCAAAATCAGCATTAAAAAATATTGATTTCATAGTTAGTAATGGTGAAGTTTCTCAAGAATATCATTACAAATTAACTTTTTTAGATTGGAGTCATATAAATTTAAACACAAAAGAAGTTACAAAAAAGTATCATGATGAATTTATAAATAATAAAAATATTGTTGCGATTAGCGGTATTGCAAATCCTAATAATTTCTTTAATACTTTGACTGACCTTGGGATTGAAACATTAAAAACAATTAGTTACCCTGACCATTATAAATATACGGGATCTGAAATGTTAGCAGATAAAACCATTTTAATGACTGAAAAAGATTGGATAAAACTAAAAGAGTTTAAGCATAATGACGCTTGGTTTTTAAATACAAAAGCTATTCTTAGCCCGCAGTTAAAAAAAGACTTTATGGAAAAAGTTAATAAGATAAAATTATAAAATGAATAATACAAAAATGAACGATATAAAAATACTTATAGTTGATGACGAAACTGATATAAATGAACTTCTCAAAGATATTTTAGAAGACGAAGGCTACAACATTTACACAGCTGAAAATGCAGAGCAAGCAGATAAAATATACTCTTTCAATGATATAAACTTAGTTTTATTAGATATTTGGTTACCTGATGAAGATGGAATTTCTTTATTACAAAGGTGGCAGGAAAATAGTAAACTTAAATCAACTGTTATTATGATGTCTGGGCATGGAACAATAGAAACCGCCGTTAATGCAACAAAACTTGGAGCTTTTGATTTTATTGAAAAACCAATTTCAATGGCAAAGTTATTAATTGTAGTTAATAACGCTATTGAGAAAATAAAACTTGAACAAAAAAACAGTAACCTAATTTCACAAATAAATAAAAAAGTAGAAATTATTGGTAAAAGCTCTTTAATTTTAGATTTAAAACAAACTATAAATAAAATTGCTTTAACCAATGTAAGTGTTTTATTTACTGGTGAGGCTGGCACTGGGAAAAATTTTTATGCAAGATATTTACACAATGCTTCCTCACGAAAAGCAGAACCATTTATTATAGCAAGTATTTTAAATATGTCTGATGACGAACAAATGCAATATTTCATTGGATCTGGTAACAAAAAAGGTTTGATAGATATTGCAGGAGATGGGGCTTTATTTATTGATGAAATATCTAATTTAAGCAAGCCTGTGCAAACTTTATTAGCCCAAATTCTTGAGCATCAAGAATACAGCAATTTAGAAAAAGGTGGGGTGGTGAAAACAAATATAAGGTTTTACTTTGCAACTAGATATAATTTAGAACAGCTTGTTTCTCAAGAAAACATAAGTAAAAATTTATACCAATTAATTCAAATAACACAAATAAAAATACCAAGCTTAAATCAATACAGTGATGATATTCCAGAGCTTATAAATTATTTTATTGATGATTTTGTTAATAATCAAAAGTTACCTTATAGGCACTTTTCTATGCGTTCACTTAATTTTTTGCGTCAATATAATTGGGCAGGAAATGTTTTAGAATTGAAAAACTTTATCCAACGAGTTTTAGTTTTAGATGAAAATGAGGAGGTTCATTTAGAAGAAGTTTCTAACTTAATTCAAATAAAACCAAACCTTGAAACCTCTAATAACATACCAATTCCACTAGATTTATCTATCCGAGATGCTAGAGAAATATTTGAAAGAACATATTTAACAAAACAATTAGAATATAGTAAAGGAAATATTAGCGAACTTGCTAAGAGGGTTGGTCTTGAGCGAACTAACTTATATAGAAAATTAAAGAATTTAAAAATAAATTACAAAAAATAAACCATAAACCACATTAAACTAAACAAATATGAAAAATCCATTATTAGATATAAAGCAATTCCCAGATTATAATAAAACTGAAGCCAAACACGCCTATGAGGCGATAAAAAAGCTTTGCGATAGTAATAAATTAGAAATAGAAAATATTATAAATTCATCAAAACCAACTTGGGAAACTTATGAAATTTTAGAGGAGCTAGATGATAATTTATCAAAAGCTTGGTCTGTAATCTCAAATATGAGTTCTGTTATGAATGATGATGAATGGCGAGAAGCACACCAACAAAGCCAGCAAATCATTTCTGATTATTCTGCAAAGATGTCTCAAAATGAGAATTTGTATAACTTTTATTTGAACTTAGAAAAAGGAGATGATTTTAACAACTTTAACTCAACTCAAAAGAAAATTATCCAAGATGCAGTTAGAGACTTTAAGCTTTCTGGAGTAAATTTAGCTAAAAAAGATAAAGTAATTTATCAAAATTTGATAAGTGAATTAAGTGAGCTTCAAACTCAATTCTCTAATAATGTTTTAGATGCAACACAATCTTTTTCTATATTAATAGATGATAAAAAACAACTAGATGGAATACCTGATTCTGCAATAAATTTATATCAACAACTTGCAAAACAAAAAGATAAAAAAGGTTATTTAATTACTTTAGATTTTCCATCATATTTTCCAGCTATTAGTTATTCAAATAATAGAGACTTGCGGGAAAAGTTATATTTAGCTTATGCAACAAGAGCCTCAGAAATTTCAAAAGAAAAACAGTTTGATAATACAGAAATCACTGAGCAAATTTTAATTAGAAGACAAAAACTAGCCAAATTATTAAATTTTAAAAATTATAGTGAATATTCAGTTTCAGATAAAATGGCAGAATCACCTACTGAAATATTAGACTTTCTTTATGATTTAGTTGATAAAAGTAAAATTTCAGGGCAAAAAGATCATAATGAGTTAAAAGAATTTGCCAAAAATGAATTGAATATTAATAGCGTTGAAGCTTGGGACATTAATTTTATTGCAGAAAAACTAAAAGAGTCAAAATATTCTATTTCTCAAGAAGAGTTACGCCAATATTTCCCAACTAATAAGGTTATATCTGGTTTATTTTCTATAGTTAACTCTTTGTTTGAGGTTTCATTTGTAGAAAATAAAACTTATAGCAAATGGCACAAAGATGTTATTACTTATGATGTTTTTGACAAAGATAATAACAACATAGCTCATTTTTATATGGATTTATATGCACGCACAGGCAAACGCGGTGGTGCTTGGATGGCTGATGCTGTTTCTAAAATTAAAAATTCAAATAAAGACCAAAAACCAATAGCTTATTTAACTTGCAACTTTATTCCACCAGTTGGAAATAGTATTTCTTATTTAAATCATGATGAAATTGTAACTTTATTTCATGAATTTGGGCATACGCTACACCATATTTTAACAAAAGTTAATTATAGTGCCGCTTCTGGAATTAATGGTGTTGAGTGGGATGCAGTTGAATTACCTAGCCAATTTATGGAAAATTTTTGTTTCCAAGAAAAAGTCTTACAAAGTATGAGTGAGCATAAAGAAACAAAGGAAATTTTACCAAAAGATTTGTTTGATAAATTAACAGCTTCTAAGAATTTTCGCAGTGCTTCAATGATGTTAAGGCAATTAGAGTTTTCAATATTTGATATGATACTGCATTGCAACTATAATGATGATAAGGGTAAAACTGTAATGCAAGTTTTAAAAACTGTTCAAGATAAGGTTGCTGTTACACCAACTAACGAAAACTCAAGGTTTCCTATGAGCTTTTCACATATTTTTGCAGGTGGTTATTCAGCTGGTTATTATAGCTATAAATGGGCTGAAGTTTTATCTGCTGATGCTTTTTCTTTGTTTGAAGAAAAGGGAATCTATGATAAAACAACTGGAACTTCTTTTAAAAATGAAATTTTGGAAAAAGGATCTTCAAGAACTGCTTTAGAAAATTTCACTAAATTTAGAGGACGGAAACCAAGTGTTAACGCACTTCTAAAGCATAATGGAATTTAAATATAAACAAATAAGCAATTAAATTAAGTAAATAATTAAGTAAATAATTGAGGTAACAACCATGAAAAAAATTAAATATATAACTCTAATAACAGGATTTTTATTTTTGAATATTTTATCCGCTGCTAGTATTTGGGTTAGTGATGAAATTCAAGCACCGCTTCGTGATAAGCCTGAGCTAAATTCTAAAATCATTATTATGATTCCAGCAGGGGAAAAGGTAAAGATTATAAAAACTGAGAAAGATTACACGCAAATCAAAACAAAATCTGGTAAAAAAGGCTGGCTTTCTAACTATTATATTCTTAAAAAAGCTAGTATCCATAGCAAGTACAACCCTATTTCAAAAGAGCTTGTTAAGATAAAAAAAGATAACAAAGCACTTATTCAAGCTTTGGAAGTGAAAAAACAAACTATATTAAAATTAGAAGATGCTAATAAAGGAGCTGCTGCTTCACAAGAAAACTTAGCGGTTTCAGAAACTAATATCAAAAAATTACAAGCAAAAGTAATTTCTCAAGATAAAGAAATAACAGCACTTAAAGAAACAACTGAAAAAGCAAATAAAAAAGCAATAAATGCTCAAACTAAGTATATAAATTTGGTTAAAGTATCTGAAAATGCAGTTAAAATTGCTGAAAAAAACAAAGCTTTATCAGAAATAAATGTAGCAAATGAAAAAGATATACAATCTCTTAAAAATAAAAATCAAAACCTAACCTCACAAGTTGGAAGTAAAGCTTATATTATCGGTGGTTCATTTGTTTTTGCAGGGCTTTTGATTGGTTATATTTTATCAATTATGATGCCAGCAAGACGCAAAAGACACTATTTATAATAATTTCTAAACAACCTAAATAACTCTTAATTAAAATAGATGAAAAAAGAAATCTTAATAATACTCCATCATTCATCTGGAACTGGTGGGCGAATTCAGTCTAAGCTAATTGAATTAGGCTATGAATTAGATATTCGCTGTATTATTGAAGGTGATACTTTACCAAACGCTAGTAATTACGCTGGCGTTGTTGTTTTCGGTGGAATAATGTCTGCTAATGATTGCCAAACAATCAAAGGAATACATAAAGAAATAAACTGGATTCCTTCTATTATTGAGGCTGATATTCCGTATTTGGGAATTTGTTTAGGGGCTCAATTACTATCTCGTGCTTTAGGCGGAACCGTCTGCAAAAAAAGTTGTATCTGCCAAAAATGCCCAACTGTAGAAATAGGATTTCACCCAGTCAAACCTAAAGGAAAGGAAGGTAATAAATTTCTGCCAAAAGGTGATTCAGTATTTTACCACTGGCATTTTGAGGGGTTTTCAATTCCGAAAGGTTGTGAATGTATTGCTGAAAATAACTGCTTTCAAAACCAAGCTTTCAAACTAAATGATAAAGTTATAGGCTTACAATTTCACCCAGAAGCAACCAAAGAAATGATTAAACAGTGGGTGCAAAGAGAACCAAACAACCTAAAATTAAACGGCGCCCAAGACTATGAAACTCAAATGAAATTACACGATAAATATGATAAAGAAATTAACATTTGGCTTGATGAGTTCCTAGATAATTGGCTGAATTCTAATTAACTAAACATCTACTTACTCATAAATACAAATAACTTAACTCCTTTGGAAGCTCTATCAACTTTAGATAAGCTGATTAAGGAATATACATAATTTATTGCAGATATTGAATCTGA
>JAUTBQ010229327.1:0-20247 GCA_032361185.1 Lepetodrilus ovalis | reverse complement strand
ATATATATGCCTGCAGCAGTGAGGGGATAGGACCAAAATGGCATATATATATGCCTGCAGCAGGGAGAGGGTTAATAACGCCCATTTACATACCACAGCACAGTTAATCTGTTCTACAGCTTACTTTCAGGAAGTTGGTTTTCAAATACAATTTACTTTGACTTCGGACATCTCTACAATAACACTGTTAATCTTATTAATAACACAAACCTACATACCACTGCAGTTTATCTGTTCTACACCTTACTTTGATCTGATAGCTGATCTTGCTAATAGCATAAATCTACACAAAAACACAGTTAATCTTGCCTCAAGCCTGTATTCTACTAGAGATGTTCCAATCTACAAGACATTGAGTTTGTGGTTCATCCACTGGTTCAAGTAGGAAACACTTGGAAACATCGTGGCTAGTTTCGTGCTGGCGATGTTCAAGTTATTCTTTGTTTTCAGCAAAGTCATTGGCCCAAGAGTCATTAATATTTAAACATAACCGGTCACTGTGATAACTTTCAGGAAAAGGTTAAGGGGGATAAATACACACTAGCAAATACATGACATAGATTTCCAAATAGAGGTCAACGCTATTTCGCTATTTCATCAGTAATTGATGAATGTAAATTAATTTCCCACAACTGCCAAGAAGGCGCAACACTTGGTCAATGAATTAGAAACTGGAATTATGTTATAAAAGTGTCGTAGGAAAAGAAACAGGATGAGCGATCATCTTTCCAGAGATCCAGTGGAAAATGATCGCATCATGCGGAGTTGGCCAAAACAGAACTGAAGTCGATGGCCAGCACTCAGGGGAGATAACTCTCACCTGACATCAGAAGCTGTTCTCTCAGACTGCGATGTCTCTGCCACATCGCTGAGGATTGTGCGATTGGAAAGGAAGACAAAGTCATTTACATAACTGAATGTCCCAGGATGAAACCGGGTTTAATTATGATCCTACTAAAGCACTTTAAATTCAAGAATGATCAAAAGTAGCATTTGATATTTTTCTTGACAAATCAGTCATGCTGCATTGACATCTTGCAAAAGTTCAATGGGAGAACATTTTTTTCAAGCAATCTAATAATTTTACATGCAGTCTTTGCTGGGGAAGGGAGATAAGCATTTCTTAACTATCTGGTTCCATGCTATGTTGTACAACACGATCAAGGGAGATCACTCTCAACCTACCTGGTCTGGCTGTCGCGCCGCTGATCCAGTGGTTCTGGTGGGATGTTCAGCGAGGGGCGGGGAGACGGCGTGTGGTTCATCTGAGGGCGGCTCTCCAGATTCAGGTGGTTGCACGACCCCGAGGTCAAATTCCCATTGATGTTCTCCTTAGCTAGTTTGGTGTTGGCAACGTTCCAGGGATTGACTGGCATCACCTTCTGGTTCTCCTCCGCACCAGGTTTGCCTTTCAGCGATTGCGTGCGGTTCAGGAACGGAAGAATGGGGCGTGTGTAACCTGCTATTGCACTGACCACACTACCAAACAGACCGTGATTCCTCTGAAAATCAACAGTCAGAAACAACTTCAAACAAAATCAGAAAACAAAATCAGAAAAGATGACTTAATGTTGAAAATGTGCATAAATTGTCTGAAAAACATTCTCAAATATTAAATTGAAATTGAAATTGAAATTGAATCGAGTGGTTTCTTCCACGTAACAGGAATGCATCATTGAAAGCGAGATGACGGCAGCTGGATGCCAGGCTAGGCACACCTCCACGATGATGATAACGGAAACTCACAATACTTATAATAACTCAAAGTTGGGGATGAAGAAACAATGGCAGGTAATCACCGCCGCAATATTGAAATGAAGAATAACAAATAACGTATTTAATCAGCTTCATGCTAAACTTAAAACTGTATTTAAAAATTGCTATTACTGTACAACAATCAGTCTTAAATGGATCATTATTCACAGTAAAGTAATGATGAAAGTAATAATTTACACAAAGACAAAATATATATTTTGCAATTACAGACGAGACAGATGTTCAAGATTATGTAATGGATCAAGTCTTAATTAGGAAGGTCCCGTTAATCAGGAAAATAAAACTGTAATTAATTAGTATTGGGAAATGGATAATTGTAGTTTTCATTCACTGTTAATCAGGATGTTAGCAATAATTTTCAATTAACTCTTTGATTACAAATTCTCTTCAGAATTGTTTAGTTTTATCTGCATAATTCTAACAATTTTGGTACTGAAAATATATATGCATATTTAACATTTTATTGTTCTAACATAATTACTATACCATATTTTTTTCCAAGAAATATAGATAGAGAATTTAATGTCAAACGACGAAGATCAAACATTACCAACCCTATGCATAGGTTCTTCAATATCTTTTTCTAAGAATTCTTCATCATCCAAATTTCCTGATATCGCTCGTCGTATTTCCGGACCAAGGTCGTGAACTGCACGCAGACCCGCCTACAAGACAAACGTATTACCAGCCTGTTGCTAGGACACAGATAAGTGTTACCAGCCTGTTGCTAGGATACAGATAGGTGATACCAGTCTGTTGCTAGGATAGAGAAAAGCACCTAGAAGACAAACACATAACCAGCCTGTTGCTAGGAATCAGACAGGTTAGCACAAGGTACTACTGCTAGTGTGTTAGTTGTGACGACTGCATTCACAGGTAGAGATGAGGAGCCGCATCAACAATACAGTAGCCAAAATCATACAACTTATTTGTATCACTATCTGTAACATATACGCATTGCCCATTATACAGAAAGTTCTCAACTATAAAACAATGAAAAGCCGAATCCGCTTGTAGTATAAAGGAATAACATCACAAATATTTATGGTCTTTTTGGACTAGTTCTTAGCTACAACTGCAAAGTACATTAACTTGACATACAGAAAATCATGTTTGTACTTCCAAAAATCTTTCCACTGCTGCATGATAGAAACTATTCAGCTGCAACCCCACAATAGATTGAATTGAGTACGTATTTACTGCTACTGGCAACATGAATGTGGTCATATTACTTTTTTGGGATTCATTATATTAATGCAAGGGGACATAACTCAAAATGGCATAATACGTCACAGCTATGCTTACTTCCAATTCCATCATAAATCAGTTGATACATTAAAGACAAGGGAGTGATTATGGAGTTTAACGTCGCTGAGGGAATCTTTCACCCATTTGCTATGAAATATAGACAAGATAATTACTGCTACATAACATTTATTCATATAAAATATGAAATTTGTGATAACTATCCAGTGTTGGAAAATAAGTGCATCAGTAAACAATAACTTTTGGGTGGACAAATCAAATGAAAGTAGTCTTAGTTGACAGATAGAACTTCATTTGTCCATTATCTAGGTCAACCATATGTGATGATATGTTTTTAATGTTTATTTTTGTAGTAGTTAACTGTCAGCTGTTGCTCACCCATCAAATCCCCTTCCCCAATCCAATAGATGTCAATGCTGTCTATTCCTATAAATCAAATCCCCTCCCCCAATCCAATAGATGTCAATGCTGTCTATTCCTATAAATCATATCCCCTCCCCCAATCCAATAGATGTCAATGCTGTCTATTCCTATAATACACAGCTCACAAGTAATACTCGCCCGGACCATTTCTCCCAATGCTAAAGGTATCCTAAAGGTTAGTAGAAATTCATAATAGTTGTTATTTGTATCACTGTTCGGGCGAATAAGTTTTAAAGTTAGTTGCTATCCCTGTAATAGATTCACACATTGGGTGCTATCTTCCATCAACACTTACACAGAACCCAAACTAACCATTCAAGAACCCAGACCACACAAATCCATAATAAAATTGAAAGAAAACCATTCACCGGGTGGAAAATGTCTAACATAGTACTGCAGTTTATTTTACACTAAAATACAATCGGCTAATAGTCAACTGAACACAACTGCTATTATGGAGTGGAGAGTAATATTTCATAGACTTTTTACCTTAGCCATTCGGTTTGGAACGAAAGACCTTATCGCCATCACAACTGTGAATAAATAATGATGGTAGTTTCCTACAAACTTTGAAAATCCCCAAATACCATATTCCTTCCCATTTGCATTACCAGTAACAGAGTGATCACGAATAATCCAGCAATACTGAGCATGAGACTGCTCTGTTTCAACGGAAGGACATTTCCTGAGAGAGCATAAAAGGTACAAGCTGAAACAATTTACAGAACAAGAACATTGTATCGCATCCACACGTGTTCTGCCTTGACTGACAAACATGTTTGTGTTTATGACAAACCGGCCACCTGCATCTATGTAAGAGGCCATGTCTACAGTCTGTATGCAATGGAAGAGCCAAGAAATAGAGAGAGAGAAAAAACATGAAGAAAGAGGTCAAAAGTTCAAGAGGTCAAAGTTCAAGGTCAAAGTCCAAGCAGTCATGGTTCAAGCAAGAAAACCACATCTAGGTAACACACTGCGCATCTCTGCACCTAGCTTTGGATGAATCGTCTCTTCCAACCAGCTCCGAGTGCGGGTTCTATCTACAGTTCTATTTCTATATTAATTTCTAGGTGATCTAGCCTACTGCAGCCTACCAAAGATGTTCTATTCCTAGCTGGTTTGTGTTACTGTTAGTTGGGTGTCTTGAGTCGTAATGTAGTGGGGAGGGTTTACATGCACCAAGGAAATACTAACTGCATTTGGATTGACATTATATTAGATAGTTTAAAGAAAACACAGAAAACTGTGGTGCATCAAAAGGGGCATTGGGCCATTCCCATGCAGGAGTGTAATTGCTATAAAAAAAAATGGTAACATTTCCTATATTTCTCTCTGGAAAAAGTTAAAACTGAAAATAGTACCATTAGCACAAATCGACAAATACTACTAGCAGCCTCCAAGTATGAACATCAGCACTACCTTAATACTAGATAATACCAAACAGCCATATGCATAAATAATACTTTGAGAGAGTGCTTGATGCTCTTAAAATTTGTTGTTATGTTACCATGACTTATCTGGATTGCCAAAGAAACCTGTCAGCATTCATATAAAAACATTGTCAGGTGTCACATGAGAATATTGTCAGAACATTGTCAGAACTGAACGGCCATTATATGACAATATTTCAGAACTGAGGGATACAAAATGTAACTACCCGGTACTAAGTAGTTCTACATCGATTTCCTGCCAATATAATCTCGATGATACTACCGACGGTTTAAAAGTTGTAAAATTTATATGTTATTGATGATAATTAATTTGCTAACCTTTCATACATATAGCACTGTGATAGCTTATAGTTCTAACTAAACAAAGTAGGTAGTCGATTTGTGCCGACGGAGCAGGATAACAAAGGTGACATTGGTTGTTTATTTTACAGCAAGGTGTACAGCTGGCAGTGAACTTGAATGGAAAACATCAGTACGAAGGAAAATAAGGAAAATACAGTGAACTCGTATGTCAATCCACAAGTGAACAAGTATGAAAATCAAAGTCTCAATTAGCAAAAAAAAGGCTTTCTTATGGAAATAGTAACCTGTAACAATAACACAAGTGGTCTGAGAAGGGGTACGGTAAATAGAAAAATACTGTATTTCTTCTTCATGGATTACATCTGGCATTGATTGGTTGTGTACTTTCATGTGCTTGCATGCAGTTCCAATATTGATAGAATAAATATTAACATAAATGTTAAAGACATTAAATATAATGTTATTTATTGCTTTTCAAATGTTTATATAATTTTTGCATTTATATGTATTAATAGTATTCCACATAATAATAATATATGATTTTTGCTAATAGAGTTCAAAATTGGCAGAGTACGATCTGTTAATTGGATAACAATGGTACTAATGTACTGTGTCCTGGACAGTATCTGACTCCATTGTCGGTGTGTTCTGTAATACCTCAGAGGATCAAGCGTAACACAAACTGTATTGCTTTTCATAACAATCATTTGACAAAGAAAATGTCGAAATCAAATTTATCATAATATATCGTACCAACTTAAATGAAATATTCAGGAATATCTGCATATACAGTGCCCCCTCGATATAACGCTGAATTTGGGGTCCATGACATACCCCCTTATAGTACCAGCCTTATATAATAGTGCAGGTAAATAACAAAAAATTAAAATGGGATCCACATCTGACCCAGCCTTATATCCGAATCCGCTCTATCGAACAGCCTTATATCGAGGTTCACCTTCCAAATCCACATTAGAGTTACTTTTCCATACCAGTTTTCCGCCAATACAAGCAAGTTTTCCGCACAAGTTCACTGCATCCCGCTTAAAGACATTGTACTGTCCACCATGCTGCTATGAGGTGGTAGTACCGGTATTTATTAAGGGAAATCAAATTTCCTTTCCATGCCGACTACCTTAGGTTGTTGTTAAAAAGGCTAAAAATATAAATAGATGAATTGAAAATGGGTGGATTGTGACGAATACCGGGTTCCATAGATGTGTACAATAACTTTTTATTATCTCACCTTGATGAACTTACATCTATTCTGAAATAAGTTACCAATTAATGAGCTTACCAGGGCATGATTAATTAATTTGATTAAACTTCTATAATAATGGTAATATTTTCCAAAACTGCATTGGCGAGTTGGTTTAGCCTGAAGGAAGTGAATATAAGATATTTTAAAGTCATTCTAAAGTACCATCATTTAAAAATTCTAAATAATGTACAGTGAATAAAGTGATTGACATAAATGAGGAGGAATCACTTAAGTAAAATGAATACTTGCAAGCAGCAATACACTATATCTAACAGCCAGATCTACTACGTATGCACAATATCTAAGAAATAAATGGGAAGAGTATTGACTACATATATTAATATAAATATTACGACACTGTGACAGAGAAAAATGAACAGTAAGTGTATGAATTATGATGAGATGAGATGAAATGCATCATAAGCATGACAACCACTTGTATTACATGATTTACCATGACAACCACTAGTATTACATGGATTACCATGACAACCACTAGTATTACATGGATTACCATGACAACCACTAGTATAACATGGATTACCATGACAACCAATAGTATTACATGGATTACCATGACAACCACTAGTATTACATGGTTAGTTATCTCTGTAGAAGACGAAAGCTAGGTTAGTTGAGATTGGAGGAAGCCACTAGCATGCACTGATAGGAGATAACAGCTCCAGAGATAATTCAGGGATATTCCAAGGATAATAGACATTGAACAAGTTCAAAGCATACATATTAATATAGTATTTTCATCATATCCTGTTTCTTTCAGAAAACAACATGCTCAAAGTATCATACATACATCATATATATTTCAATAGAATGCTTCCATACAAGGTGAAGATGGGTTTTTCTTTCATTGAGAAAACTAATATTTAAATTCCTCACAATTCTAATGACATATATAATGTGTCAAAGATAGTTACAGTGAGATAACTTTTCAAAATGAGCCAATCACAAACTAAATACAAATAATAAATAATTTTGAACGGCATTAATTGAAAATTGTAAAAAAAATACATTCCCAGCCAACACAGACAATTTAATAAATTCCCTGGCTGCCATTCTTCGTTAGCTTGGAGGGACAGATAGAATAATATTTCTAAAAAATGTATATATTTGTTCTGCAAAAACATATGAAATAAAATGTTACAGATTTAAAACATTAAAGCATTGGCCTGTTCTTGTCCTACTTGCACGTAGAGCATTTGTGTTCTTGTCCTACTTATATGTAGAGCATTGGCCTGTTCTTGTCCTACTTACATGTAGAGCATTGACCTGTTCTTGTCCTACTTACATGTAGAGCATTGGCCTGTTCTTGTCCTACTAATATGTAGAGCATTGGCCTACTTACATGTAGAGCATTGGCCTGTTCTTGTCCTACTTGCACGTAGAGCATTTGTGTTCTTGTCCTACTTACATGTAGATCATTGGCCTGTTCTTGTCCTACTTACATGTAGAGCATTGGCCTGTTCTTGTCCTACTTACATGTAGAGCATTAGCCTGTTCTTGTCCTACTTACATGTAGAGCATTAGCCTGTTCTTGTCCTACTTACATGTAGAGCATTGCCCTGTTCTTATCCTACTTACATGTAGAGCATTGGTATGCTCTTGACCCTTCTGTATCTTGACCATCTGCTCTTTGCGTTTCTTGAAGCGGCGGAAGTAGTCTTGTATCAGGAAGGTTGCATAGAATTTTCCGACAGTCACATCATCATCCCCTGTAAGAAGAAAACGGTCTTCACAATTAGTCTTGAACACGTTTTGAGTGCTTGTGATTGTAACATAACAATGCAGAAAGATGCCTAGTTAGACAAATACCATTTGCATTCCAGCAATATATAGGAGTATTGAAAATCACAATTAACTGAAAGCTGCTGTGATTAAGAAAAAACTAAAAATTTAATAGATACCTCCAAAAATAATTCAGATTGTTTAATACATTTACTCAAAATACCTACACCCACAAACATCTACCAACCACCCAGTTCAGTTGAGTCCACTCCGCAACCAGCCATATCACCACCATCCCACCCACCAACCAATGCATACACCAGATATCAACCCCCACGACCACCATCTCACCCACGACCACCATCTCACCCACGAATGTAGCTATGCCCCTGATCTCCATCTCACTTCAACACCACAATACTCCACCCAAACCCTTACCCCACTCCACCCAAACCCTTACCCCACTCCACCCAAACACCTTACCCCACTCTACCCAAACCCTTACCCAACTCTACACAAACCCTTACCCTTACCCAACTCTACACAAACCCTTACCCTTACCCAACTCTACCCAAACCCTTACCCTTACCCTACTCTACCCAAACCCTTACCCAACTCTACCCAAACCCTTACCCTTACCCAACTCTACCCAAACCCTTACCCTTACCCTACTCTACCCAAACCCTTACCCTTACCCTACTCTACACAAACCCTTACCCTACCCTTAGTAACCCTACACTCATTTTCCTTAAATGTGAATGTGTAAAGTTTTCAGTAGTATTCAGTAGCATATTCTTAGAAAGTACATATACAACAGCATTCTTTCAATATCCCTATTGTGATTCACAAACTGAAGAATTGATTGACACTTTAGGAGTTAACATAGCGCTTGTCAGCCACATATTTGACAGCGATGGTTATATGGGGTTACAGTGTCAATATGTGTACTCAATATATAAGCCAATATATGTAGTTAGAACAAACATCCAGATATATAGGGGGGTGGATATTCTTGCTTATTAGATACAATACCATATTAATCCATATCATACTTATGCAATTATAGCTGAATAAAGTAATTATCTTCATGAATTAATAGACTTAATCAAGCAATGTATTACTATTTGCTTCAATATTGGTACATACTCTCAAGAGATTGATCTTATGATATATCCAGTACATTAAATTAGCATTTCATAATCTATGAAATTACAGAATAAATTATGTTTTTAACCTGAAAAAAAGTGTCATTATTGTAATGATAACATGTGTCACTATTGTCATGGTAACATGTGTCACTTGTCATGACAAGTTTATTATGACCACTGCAGGAGATAATGCAGGTGTCACTGTCGGTCAAGAGACAACTCCAGATGAAAACTGTAAACGCAGACCACCATAAATATGCAATTATCATTCTTTTTCTTCTTAACTTTTATCATATTCAGTAGCATGGTCGGTTAACAAGCACAATTCTGAGTCAGAGTTGTCTCTAGACAGACGGCATGCAAACATGGCCGCATGCTGCCAACAGGAAATAAATATGGGAGAACTTCGGTCGACCACCAAACCATGACTGCATGTTACATGTAACAGCCTGAACATTACAGCCTGAATGTAACAGTGTGAATGTAACAGTTTCAAAGTAACAGAGTTAATGTAACAGTTTGAAAGTAACAGCCTGAATCATGAATGTAACAATGTTCAGTTACTTAATTTCTCGACTGCGGAATATGCCAGATCATCATCATTATCAAAATAGTGAAAACATTTTCTTTCTCAACTTTAGAACTGAGCAATGTTTTACCATAAATTAGCATTTCTTTTACAATATGTTGACAATTAGCAGTTTTTATGCAATCAATTACCAATGTTTACAACAAATGAGCATTTTTTTACAATAAGTTAGTGATTTTAACACTGATTGTAACATTGTAATCATAGTTTGGTGGTTTGAGCTGGTCTACTATCTAAAGCGTATAGTACATCACAAGTACAATATCTAGCACCATGTATATTGAAGGATTCAGCATTAGACAGTGTTCATTGATTACAAAAGTCACAGTCCAATCATGTATAAAACACAGAATTTCTGAGAATAACTAATAAAATATTGTGAAATTTTTACCAATAATATACATAAGCTATTTCTTGACCTCATATCTGCTGATATTAGCATAAGAACGACATAATCAATCATTTATAAGCAAAATAACTTATTTTTGTTCTTAGTAGACTTTTCTTTTTTGGCAGCAATTAATGACATCTTTCACAACATTCAGCAGATAAGAAGTCATCCTCAAAAATGCAGTGTATATATGTACGTATCTACACATACTCTACTCAAAGCCGCTCTAAATACCCCGACCACCACGGTGATTACTGAAACAGCCTCTTGCCGCACTGCATTGTGGGTGGATACTGAGAGCGGCTGCAAGCAGATACGCGTGTCCTGTACGTTTGAGGACGTCATGCAATACCTGAACATGTCACCACACGTCACCACACGTCAGCGTGTATCTATCTCGCCTCAAGAGGCTACTATCAGGTGAAATTGCACTCAACTCTCGAGTCGACACAACGCCATTGACAAACACAGAAGTATCTCAACTTGGAAGTCGTTCCTACTTGGAATTCCTAATAATTAATGGCTAACCTCACTGCTGGGATCTTTCACCAATATGTGTCGTGACAATTTACTACGAAAAATGAATCGTGAAAAAAAATCCCATCAAAATCATTTCACAATTTTCAGAATTTGGGTATGTTGGCGTTGTAACGACTCTCCTAACCTAATGATAACATCTGAATGCACTGGTAAAGAATAACAGTCTTTGTTATCTTTCTGGTAACATAGTAAATCATAGTTATCTTGGTTTTTTTTTGTGTGTTTGGAAGCAAGTTTATTGTGCACAGAGAGATCATCATTGGTCAAGTACCATCTCTAACGGCAGGCAAAGAGTACCAAAGGGGAGATAACTCAATGTCCTTGTAACCACGACTACAGATGTATCCGATTCATTTCCATTATCTCAACATACTAGTATCATAACGATCTTGAAAGTGATGAAGACTCATAAAAGAAACTACGTTTGACTGGGAAATCAGAGGATCCAATTTCAGAATTTATGCAGAAATAACTAATGTTCTTTGGCCTTGACCTTGATATACATATCACAACTTACACTCTGTTTCTGTTGCAATATTTTCTGCCTAGATATAGGACATCTTAAATAATGATATTTACAACAAAGTATAACCTTAACCTTGATATGTTTTTTTTTCTTGTAATGCAGGTGACACGCTTCAGATCTTCATAGAATGACAACAATATTTATTAATACCAAAATAGTCAAATATTCAACTGAAACATTATTTCAGAAACCTCTACACATTGAAAAGTTTTTCAAATGTCCATCAATCAATCAAATAGTAAAAATAACAATATTAAACATTTCCACAAAATTCAAACGAACCCAAATACAACTGAGCATCAATACAAAAGATATTGGTATACATTGAACTGTCCAACCAAGACACATGTGAGTTATCTCTCCCTGCCGTACTGAGATGGCCAACAGGTGGGGTGCACTCGGCGATAAAAAAGGAAAAAACCTACTGCCAGCTGGTGGTACGACTTGATCGAGGAGCTTAGGGCTCGTCCTCTTCCAGATCTTCTTGATGACGGCACGCAGCTCCTCATTGGCGGTGTCGATGTTCCCCTCAACCTTGATCTTCAACGACGTTCGCACCAGCGCGAATAGCGTGGCGTTGAACATCACTGTGCCGTCGCTGTTCAGTGGCATGTTCATGCTCACGAGTCGCTGTTGGGAAGGAGAAGGATATTGGGGATGAGACAACCAATTTTTCGTTGTCAAAATTATTGTCATGGTCTTCCTACTCTTAATAATGAACGCCGTTTACAGATATTTAAAAAAAAAATCAAAGTTTCTGAACTTTCTTGCATAACCAATGTGAACCTATGTAGAAACACTTGGAAATTGGTCTCATTTTCAATAATTGAAGAACACTATTCTAGATTCTCAAAGAGGTGATATTCAATATTCCAAAGGAACCAGTTCAGAACAAATTAGTTCAATTTTGAGACATTCACAGTGTATCAATTACTTGGCAATTAAATAACAAATACCTTCACAATGAAATATCCACATGCGTTGTGACTTAAGGTGGACTCTCACCGTGGGATTTGTAGCAACAACTTGTAGTATCGATGCATGGGAACAATTGAAAATGATGTAGATATATTCGATTCTACGCTATTTTCAATTGTTCCCATTCATCTATACTACAAGTTGTTGCTACAAATCGTACCGTGAGAGTCCACCTTTAACAATGAGATGTCCATATGTGTTATGACCTAGTAATGAAATGTCCACATGTGCTGTGAATTACCTTGCAAGCAACTCGATGTGGACACAGTTTGCCGAAGCCCAGTGGTGGGGAGATCTTACGTAGGAGTGTCACCACATCTAGATGCTTGATTCGACCCCTGGAAACAAGCATATACATTCGTTAATATTTCCAGTTTCAACTCCACATAGAATAAAATGCATAGAATGCATGTAATGGCTGCTAAATGAAATGGTCTCACCAAAATAAAAGAGGCTTCTAATGGAATTCAAGAATGCCCTGAATGAGATCGAGAAAACTCGCTATGGAGAAAATATTGACAAGATATAGAGTAGGTCATCCAAGTGAGAAATGGTCATGGTGTCATACTGGAGTCAAGGGCCAAGTGTCATAGTGAGAGATTCCAATATCATCTTGTGATACATTTACAATAAACCACTTTCCACCCTCCACCCTTCAGCAGATTCTGCAACCAACTACAAATCCCATCTACAATCCCGGTCCTTACAAATCCCATCTACAATCCCGGTCCTAACAAATCCCATCTACAATCTCGGTCCTAACAAATCTCATCTACAATCCCGGTCCTAACAAATACCATCTACAATCCCGGTCCTAACAAATCCCATCTACAATCCCGGTCCTAACAAATCCCATCTACAATCCCGGTCCTAACAAATACCATCTACAATCCCCGTCCTAACAAATACCATCTACAATCCCCATCCTTACAAATACCATCTACAATCCCGGTCCTAACAGTGTGAATACAACCCGACTAGACATGCCATCCAAACATAGTGATTAGTTGAACTGAATCACATGGAAGGCGGTCTGATTGGTTGATCTAAGTCACATGTAAGTAAAGTAATCTGATTGGTTGATCTAAGTCACATGGAAGCTGATGGGTGCTGCTCACTTTGCCTCAGGGTCATACTCTGACCACAGGCGGACAAACTCGTCGAGATGATGGGGGCCGAGTATGGACCAGTCGCGCGTCAAGTAGTCGAAGTTGTCCATGATGACAGCCACAAACAAGTTGATAATCTGAAAAAAAGTTAGAAAAACAATACTTAGGAGACGGATTTACCTGTTGACCAAACAGAAACACTACAGGAATGAATGGGTCAGTACAGGAATGAATGGGTCAGTACAGGAGTGAACGGGTCAGTACAGGAATGAATGGGTCAGTACAGGAATTAACGGGTGACTACAGGAATGAATGGGTCACTACAGGAATAAATGGGTCAGTACAGGAATGAATGGGTCACTACAGGAATGAATGGGCCAGTACAGGAATGAATGGGTCACTACAGGAATGAATAGGAATGAATGGGTCAGTACAGGAATGAATGGGTCACTACAGGAATGAATGTGTCAGTACAGGAATGAATGGGTCAGTACAGGAATGAACTGGTCACTACAGGAATGAACGGGTCACTACAGGAATGAATGGGTCAGTACAGGAATGAATGGGTCACTACAGGAATGAATGGGTCACTACAGGAATGAACGGGTCACTACAGGAATGAATGGGTCAGTAAAGGAATGAATGGGTCACTACAGGAATGGGTCACTACAGGAATGAATGGGTCACTACAGGAATGAATGGGTCACTACTGATACTGAACGTGCCATATAATATTACATAACATAATAGAACTATCCAATATCATAGGCATAGTTTCATTGCAAAAGTCAGGAAATGCAATAATTAAGTCATTAAATTAATTAATATAATTTCCTAAACATGGCTATTGCTAATTAAATGAAGATTAATAATGGTTTCTTCGGTATCAATAGATATTCACTTTAAATGGTTGTTGAAGTAGCTTCAAACATCAGTACTTTAAATTGATATTAATCCTCTCCCTGCTAAATGAGGCACAAACTCAGCTCTTTTAGGCATTTTCAGTTGCCTCCAGCATGGAGAGGGTTAAAAAAGAATATCATTCAATATCTGATAAACACAACAAGGATACGCTTGATTGAATCATACCAGAAACGAGCAGAGGATATAAAATGAGATGAAGTAGATGAAAGCGAAGCCGTGTCCACAGCTGGTGTCGTCTTCGTTGGTGCTGTTGACGCCATAGTTGGGGTCGGCCATGGGGTCACAGCGCACCCCAGGACGATTAACGCAGTCTAACATGATGTTCTGCCACGCCTCCCCTGTAGCAGACCTGCACAGAACAGTCAGTTACAGAACAGTCAGTTACAGAACAGTCAGTTACAAAACAGTCAGTTACACTTGTGATGGAATTTTCATAAAGATGATTATTTCTATCAAGAAACACTGGAGGAAAAGATATTTCATTTTCACTTTTCCATACAGTAGTTCATGTTTTACACCAACCCTACCTAAAGAGGACCAGCACAGCATGTGGAAATGTCTGGAAATTGTTGTTCCGGTGGATCTCGGTGTCATCGTCAAGCCGTATCTTACCAAACACCTGTCAGACAAAACATCAAATTACACTCAGTATCACACTATGTACACTTAATAAATACTATAACACAAATATGAGAGAAAACAGGAAAATGGATCCAACATATGCAAATATTCAGTAATTACCTAACATAATGCTAAAGATATTTAATCTCATTTCATAGATGAATAAAATAATATTTTAGAATAACATTTCATACGCACCTGCATTCCTATAACTGCATAGATGAAGAACAACATCACAATAAGTAATGCAACATATGGAAGAGCCTGAAATTAGACAGACGCAGGTATTGTACGTATCAGCCTTTACCAGGGACCTATACACCAGCATTGTTTCAATGTATCACATTATATCGGCCTTTACCAGGGACCCATACAACAGCATTGTTTCAATGTATCACATTATATCGGCCTTTACCAGGGACCCATACAACAGCATTGCTTCAATGTATCACATTATATTAGCCTTTACCAGGGACCTATACAACAGCATTGCTTCAATGTATCACATTATATTAGCCTTTACCAGGGACCCATACAACAGCATTGCTTCAATGTATCACATTATATTAATTATGGTTCCAATGTTAAATGACCAACATCCCATGATTAGCTTCCTCTTCATGCTCTCATGATAGCGATAGCACAACAGTCTGTGTTATACACTGTCACACTACGAGGGTTTTCGAGGGGTTTCGTGTGTTCAACATTATACAGAATTTTATTGGTGTCCCCTCGATATAACACTGAAGTTGGGGTCAATGACATCCCCCCACCTCCCGCCTCCCCCTTATAGGACCCTCCTTATACATAGTACAGGAGGTAAATACAAAATTTTTAAATGGGATCCACGTCTGACCCCGCTTTATATCCGAATCCACGGTGTATCGAACCGTGTTATATCGAGGGTGCACTGTTGTATTATTATTATTATTATTATTAATCCTGCAGAGAAGATGGCTGCCAGTGTTGCTAAGCGACGTACGTACCTGGAATGATTTGATGAAGGTCCACAGAAGGGTACGAATACCTTCCCCCCTGCTCAGTAGTTTCACCAGCCTCATCACTCGGAACAGCCGGAAGAAGTTGATACTGATGATGCTGGCTTTCCCCGGCTGAAACAACAATGCTACGTGCAATGTCAACAGCATCGGTCGCAACGGTAACAATCGACATTAATTTTCTTCATAAAATATTACAGTGTACTCAATTTAATTCACTGGTAGAACTGTTAACACCTGTATTACAATTCATACACAATTTACTTCAAGGTTAAGGCTTGTAATTTTAATAATTATTTTCCTGTAATGATACGTCTTGTCGATATCATTGTGGCGATACTACTCGGAAAACTCTCAGGACTCATTACTAAGAAATAATTTGGTTAATTTTCCAACCCAAAAATATATAGGATCTTGTTTTCATCGAGAAATAAAAATACAACTCTGAATCCGAGCACAAATTATTTTTCAAAATTTGGTTAATTTTCCAACCCGAAAATATATAGGATCTTGTTTTCGTCGAGAAATAAAAATACAAATCTGAATCCGAGCACAAATTATTTTTCAAAATTTGGTTAATTTTCCAACCCAAAAATATATAGGATCTTGTTTTCGTCGTGAAATAAAAATACAACTCTGAATCTTGAGCACAAATTATTTTTCAAAATATTTATTCAAGAATTCAAGAACTAATGAGCCCTGGTTCAGGACATAGAGATTACTGAACTCAGAATTTTCTGCAACATTACGGTAATTTTATAAGCATCTTCTGCTAAACACTGTCCATCCTGTGCATAAAATGTTAAGTTAAAATAATTTTTGAACAACTACGAGTACTTTCATTGTAGTCGTGTTAATGTATTACTTAAGGTGAATTATTAATTAATTGATTCAATACAATTTACATCAAAATGTAAATATATTTAATACGTCATGTTCCTAAATACCAAATTTATTATTTTAATTAATTTTATATTGCAGTCTTGCTTTCTATGTAACAGTGAAGAAATTCATATTTCAAGCATAAAACCATTCCAAATATACACATTGACGAGGATAGACAAAACAAATAAAGTGAATGTAACGTTATTTATAATGAGAATCAGGTCACAGTTCTCGCATGCTAATGAGAGAAATATATCCGATATCGAACCAAAGAATCATTCCAGCTGCTGAGGTGTTAATTAGGTACTTCTGTCAACCAGCAAGACCGCGGTTGTTTACATGAACTTACCTCCACGGCCATCTCAGGTAATTAGTCAGATAATTAGTCAGATAATTAGTCAGGTGACCATCAACACATGCACATGCATCATGCATCATATACCACATTTCACATCTACAGAGGAACTTATAAGACTGGATTTCACGGACGATAATTCTGGAACTATTTGATGCTGATTCTCTATTCATCACTCATACATATTTCTTATGCTTGTTTCCCCAAAAATAATCTTATTCTACTCAAATAGAGCGGTTCCTTATTTTGAAATTACCATAAAGATAAAAAGAATTGCATTCATAGCCCATCTGGAGAGGTTGAAGGTCAACTGTGTCAAATACATATCCTTCCATTATTATCTCTGTCATAACACTTCTGAAGTTGAAGAAAGAAATCTTAACATATAAAAACATTAACCAACATATTATATATTAGCAATATCCAAAGTTTAACAAAAAAAAGTTTATATGGAAAAAAAGTTAATTCCAATAATATATTTTTCTAATAAGCCAAATAGGACAAAATGATATTAATGAAATATTAACCATAATTGTCTCATTTGTAAATTTTAAAAAATAAATTAAATGAATAAGAAGATGTATGAGCAATAAGTAGAGTTTGAGCATTGAACACTTAAATACCACTCACCACATCCCAACAGATGTTCCCCTTTCTATTACAGTCATGTTGTTCATGTGACTAGGCAATAACAGAAATCCCTAGTTATATTGCAGTCATGTAATAATGTAATATCATTGATAACTAGTTATATTGCAGTCATGTAATAATGTAATATCATTGATAACATGAAATCTATGTGCAGCAAATCGTGAGCAGTGCTAATACTACAAGACATCATATCAACAACCGGTAATCGGGGCGTTAGAAAAATACAAAAAAATACGTCAACATTCAATAGGTCTGTAAACTGAAATAAATCTGCAATGATTATGTATTACAAAACTTGCCAACATTCAAATTAGTAATCATTTACTTAATTGTGTGGGATTTATAAGTATGTTTATATCACTCCAAACATTATCACTTTATTTACATGTTTACTTGTATATATTTTGTTTTATTAGGAAACAATTGGTATATGTATGGAGACCTTATGACTAGTGCTTGGGTTATTATAGTCAACAAAGTGCATGTAATTTGAAGCAAAACTGGGCCAAGTATTTCAGCGGGTAAGAAAATTATATTGAAAGCTGTGAGGGTTAGACATTGCATGTGTGCCATTAATGAATAGTTGTAACTAGCTTAATAATTTTCCATCATATTTCTTTACATTTACATTTTTATTCAAAATATTGGAAAATCATCACCCAATACAAAAAAAAATAAATGCAGCCCTTTGAAATAACAGCTCACCATTTTTCTTTTACTTATCTGAGTACCAATAATGTTTTAGGATTAAGTTGTCATAATACATCTAGATTTGACTTCTTTATTTACACATATTTTGCAATATATTTTATCCATTCTTCGAACTTCAAATATACATGAAATTTGTTTTGAGAGTTAGAAAGTGCATCTATCGTAAACATTGGGCTTTACACCTACAACTAAACTACATAGACACCGCTTTATCAGAGGTATAACTATTAGGCTATGAGAGAACAATAGACAGGACACCTACTGCTAATGCTACCTATATCCCTCGACACCCGACTACAGACACTCCCTTGACACCTGACTATAGACGCTCTCGATACCCATCTATAGGCACTCCCTCCCAACACCTGACTACAGACACTCTTGACACCCGACACTCTCGACACCCCGACTACAGACACTCCCAACAATATGGACGTGTGACATTACTGGGGTCTGGAACAGGGTACATCCTAACTAAATACACGCAGATACATAAATATGTAAATATGGATGGCACTTGAGGACTGACTTCCATGAGGTAAGAGTACAATATTCCAGGTAAGACTTGTACTAGACAATCATGCCCAGATATCACCGGTCATTATATATAATTTCAGGGAATACTTTGTCATATCAGGGCTCTACATTAACTTTATAAGGCAATTGTCCCTGACATGGAACTGTAGGTATAACTGGCTTGTTAATCTGGGCCAATTCACATGTCCGCCTGTAGATAATGCCTGTCCAGGACAGGCGGACAATCCTTACTGTCGAGCTCTGCATATCATATCATATTATCAGGGAATATTTTGTCATATCATTTCATGGAATATTGTGTCATATCATTTCTGATAACTTCAGGGAATATTGAGTCATATCATTTCAGGGAATACTTTCTCATATCATCTCCAGGAATATATATTTAACTGCACAGAACAAATTCATTGATAGACGTGTCATTTGTTAATTTTAAGACTTGTGGGAATTTCTTAACCCTTACTGTGTCATGCATGATTTATATGGAAATCAACAACATTATGACAATCTCAAATGACTGAAAAGGACAGATAATTTGCATCAATGTTTGCATCGAATTGATGGGGATGAATGATGTAAAAACGTCATAGCCGTCCTCAACACAATACATGCTTGCACTATTAGCATCCATCTTTTAGGGCTGCTGAATACGTTCGCAGATTTCGACAAGAGCGACTTCCGCTTCTCCATTTTGAACGCAATCTTAATCAAACAATACAACTATTTTACGTCGATTTTGAATAATTTCTTTCGTATTTGGAGTCGTTTGTATGCAGTGATAAATAAGACAAATGATTGAATTTAATTAACATGCTAAAATTGAATCCAAGTTGTTTATCATAAGTGCGTGAACATTTTGTGAAAGTCGTCGAAACATCAAACGTTTTCCTCTTTGCCGATATTCATGGCGTATGTGACGAGACAGCCATGACCTATGGTGGTCGATCAGCTACTTACGATTTTTGTTTATTTTAGGACTTTAATCATGTTCTAATGTTCTATTCATGTAAATATACTCATGGTAAGCTAATTATTACATTTAATATCGATACGCCATGACC
>JAUTBQ010229216.1:0-20270 GCA_032361185.1 Lepetodrilus ovalis | reverse complement strand
TCCACATCTGACCCAGCCTTATATCCGAATCCGCTCTGTATCGAACAGCCTTATATCGAGGGGGCACTGTAATTGTAACTTACCCAGCAGGTAGATGGTTAATCATGGTCATTGTTATCTAAAGCATCTCTGGTTGTATCTAGCATATAGGAGGTTAATGTCCTATTACGTTGTATCAATGCATTGTGTCTCTGATTTGGTCAATAATTGGCTATCAAGTGAGGACTATTAAACGTTCAAAAGGATACTTGAGGGCAAACTATATTTTGCTGAAGTATCAGTCTGTGGCTGGTTGTAGTTGTAGAAGTTCATACGTATAAGAAATGTATTCCCAGTAGTTGAATTTTTGTGAAACTCCACAGAACGCCATGGAATGTTTACGGAGACATGTAATTTCTTGCAGAGTCTCATTCAAAATTGAGATGTGATCCTGAAATGATCTCGTAACAGTTTGACCTATCTATCATTCCGATGATCTTTGTAGAGTTCATTCGAGATACATTTTGGATTTTGCTTTTGGAATAGGCTAAGATAAATGATACTTAGACATAGGTATCGTAGTTTTCGGGAATCATGACATTATAAGGTTACACATGTATGAAATCTTAGCTTTTCATTGGTCAATAAATTATCAGCTTTTTATTGGTCAAAGTGAAACTACAAAAATCACATCTAAGGTTACATTTTCATTAGACAAATAAGTTTTTGAGTTTTGAGTTGTTACACAAAAACAGTATAATTTGGATTAATGATTAACAATTTCTTTTTGTAGTATTCCCGCATTATATGCAAATGTTAATATAGATTTTTCTTCCTTTCTTTGAATGTAGTAATTTATCAAAAGAATATCGTGGAGATCTGATGAAAACATATTATTCAGAAGGAATATTTTATATGATATTTTAAGGAATAATATGTACATAATTTTCATATTGTGCATTTCTGAATCACTTCGATAGCAGGTAGTTAGTTATTGTTATATTTACAATTTCAATACAAATTTATTAAAGCTATTTGTAGGAAAGTCCACATTACTAGTATCGTGTATGCTCATTGAGCATTATACGAGTGAAGTGGTATGACTAAGATCTATTTATATAACCCATAAGTCGTATACCCTGAGGAATTGATTAGTTGAAGCAAATTGATATATTAGTGACTTTCTCAAATCTATAAATATATTTATCCATAAAATCTTTACCGTACAATTCTTCTACTTTGCTATAAATTTGTATTTCATTGTGTTAATAAGACAAAAATGTGTTGATTAAAAGCAGCCTGTTCATTATCACAATCAAAGACATTCATGAAAATCAGTACATTTAATTAATAACGCCTGTTTCTTGATCTTACAGAAACCTTAAAACTTGAAACAATAGTATTATCTAAAGAAACCTATTAATGTTCAGACCAATTTTACTTTAATAACAAAAAATATGAATGTTCTAATTTAATGGTAAAAGAAATATGAAAGTTCTAATTTAACAGTTAATTCTGTATTTTATTGGTTGTATTTGATTCAACAAAGACAGTTACATTTATGTTTCAAGTCTGTTTTCCTATTGTTAATTATATGTTGGTGTTTTTGACAGTATTTAAAGGCTGCAAAAAAGCAGCTTATGAAATGCAACATGACGTTATTTTCCTATCTGCTTTGATAATGCTTTTGTTAACAATTAGCAAAAGATGAAATGTATCTTGTCTTTTAATGGAACGTTACTGTCTATGCATATGTTGGCTGTATTAAGTTTTATAACCTTGTTAAACATAAATGGTTGATGTTTCTTGTTAGCTTTATGATTTTATTTCACCAATTGCTACATAAGAATGCCTTATTTGGTATTAAAAACACAATACCTTTTTCTCTACTCACGCTTTGTTTTACATTTTATTTTTTAATTTTCAGTAATAATCAACATAATACTTTTGGATAGCATATGTTTCAATTTATGCATAGGTTTTTTAAAGCTGATATCAAATCTTTCTTTGTATATCAATTCTTTCCATGATTCACACACATTTAACCGTAAGACATATCTGGTTGGAAATGAGTGTTGTGTAACTGTAAGTTTGTTCTGTGTCAATTTACAGAGCCATGTTAATCTAAATTTTCCAATTTTTTTTTAACCTATTGAGAATAACTTAAATTAGTGAATTACTGAAATATATTGTTCCACAAGATAACACATTTGGTATCAAAATGTACCTATCTGTTTACATCTTTTAAAGATATAGTTTGTTAACTATCTGGTGCCATGAATTTGAGTGACCATTTTTCTAATAACAATCCAATTATTTGGTAATAATTATCCCTGCTTCAAATCTAATTCCCCCTTTCCCATCTTCAATTTCTACTATAAACCCAAAATATGATAATATACATGTACTAGTATTCCATCTGAACATTAAAAGCTAACAAATTTACTAACATAAGTAATTTCTCAAATTTAAGAGCAGGCAGAAATTCTGTTCACATACATAATGCTATAATTTATATCATGTATGAATATTTAATTTTCCATAAAAAAATCATTTTCTGATTTATGATTTTGAACAATATTAATGTGTGTGCAACGAGTGATAATTTCTATCAAAATGTAGGTGTGTTTTTTTATGTGCGTGTTCTGAAATGTTGATGTAACATCTGACAGATTGACCAATTCCCTTACATCATCTATTAGAAGCATCGGTCATCAATCTTATACAAAAACCCTGAAACATATCCCTTTTTAACCATGAGCAGGTTACTTGGGCCATATGCAATCAGTCATGAATGAACACTACCAGATAAATTCATTTACAGAGAAAACTTCCCAAATTAGGCTTAAAAAAACAACAAGATCATGAAATTTGAATCAGTTGCGGAACAGGCCATATTACAGCAGATGTTAAAGCAACAATAATCAATCAGTGACGAGTAATTTGACCCATTGGAGCGGTAGGTGACTGAGACTGGTGTGACTGGTTCATAAGTTGCAGCCTCCTACGAGGGATTCGATGTCCACGTGTCACTTGCAAGATTCATTGTTCATCGATGCTTGCCCAATTTGTCACATTACACATGAAGAGTGGTCAATGGTTTTTCATGTCAACTTTTATGAATCCAAAATTTTCTTGATTTTTTTTTTATGATGTAAAAGGCGGCAAGATGGGTGAATATGTATTCTGTGATGTTTATTAAAGGGAATTAAATGCTTGTTAAATTTTTTTTATCAATGTAGGATAGTGTTTTATATTGAGAGCAGTCTTACAATTGATTCCGTCAATGAACCGTTTCATGCTTCGTGTCAATGAATGTAAAATTGTTCTATTCTGATAAATATGTGTGATGTACATCTTATTAAGTCATAAGAATGATAAATATTCTTTATTTTTAAACTCATATGTAGTTTTAAAACTTAATTTATTTTTAGTTTACAATGTTGTGAAATAATTTGTGTGGGGTTTTTTTAAAGACAAAAACAAGTATACTATCAATACAAAATCAATGACATATTCTATTAATACTAAATTATATTTATTAATTTGTAAATTTCTTCTTTAATTGCTTTACAATTTGTATTTTGCTTTGTGTTTGATGAAACATGCATAAAATCCCTGTATACTTAGAACGTATTCCGTATACACAATATTTATTGATCGTTGTAGAGCGAGTGAGTATTGGATGCACTTGCGGGATCAGCACTTGATAATACAGTGATACTGCTATTAGCGCAAACAGGAAAACGACAGGAAAACGGTTCCGATAAGAATTATTATATGGCTCTTAGAGGCAATATTCAGAAGGCAACTTATCGTCAAGATATATTTTTTTCAGCATTTTTCCTTCCCGTATTTTGTATACATATTTTCCAGATTGAATTTCTGATTTTTAGTTTTTAACTTTGTGAAAAATTAAGAATTGTTTCGGCTTATTTCTCTGTCGTGAATGTATAGTAAAATTTTATTTTTATTTTTTTTTATTTCAAATAGTCATGAATGTTAATATCGTTTATAATTTATGCATTATTATAAATAAATGGCAATAATCATTATTAACTGATTAATAACCATAACATGGTTGATGATTGATGTGATGATGATCACAAAGTGTCTTACACATGATGCTCAAATGATGCTCAAGTATAAATATAACACTACCAGTATACATGCAATTTCAATGTCGTTTCACAAATAATTATTTCAGACAAATGTAAGAAACCATGACTGGTAAAATCAATAAGGCATATGGTTTGCAGATGGATTTTACTTAGAATCCTCCAGAACTAATACCTTCGTGAAATTTATTTGCAATGACGGCTTTACGCATGATGGTATACCATGTCTATATAATTACTGTCACTGTCTCCTCGTGTAGTGACAGTATAGTTATTAACACTGATCATCTCTTGGAATAGACTCACTGAATTAAGCACATGAATTGGCCATAGAAAATTGAAGGAAAATTTGCAAAAGACTGAAATAACTGTAGAATTATTTAAGTTTCATACACAGTAAATTCAAAATATAGTCACAGAATTTTAAAGAAAATGTCCAATATACAAAATATTAACTCATTATTTAAGTTTCATGCTAAATTATATTATTTAAGTTTCATGCTAACAGATATTTGAGCAATTGTCATACATGTATATGGGGAAAGCTTAGAGAATTCCTTTGTCGTAAAAGGGGAAAATAAACTGGATTTGACAATTCTACAATGAGGATATCATACATTTACATGCCAACTATAATCCCAGTCAAGGGTTGCCTTATTGGAGCTGAAATGTCTTAGCTAAATCCATATAAACTATTTAAGACTTCCAATTACAAGCTCCATTTCCATTGTGAAGGATGTGCTTCATGCACTGACTATTTTAAGAATAGTGTAATCGATATTTAGCATGATATTTTGGTACAACGTGGTAGGTTTCTTGTACTTTTTTTCTCTTGGGAGTATGTCACGGTATTAATTGTGTTTCTGACAGGATCACATCATTAATATTAAAAGTACGTTATACTTATGAATCCAGCGTGAACACCAAGATAAATGTCAAGCATTTTCAACTTCTTTTGCCTGGAAGTAGTTTTTTTCTAAATGTTATAAGCTTTTATGAGTATACTTGTTCCTATTAACTAATTCGATGCACTGGTACAATTTTACTGCATCGTTGCAAACAATCTAAATTATGGATCAGCTGTGGCCAATAACAATAAATGTTATCACTATGACATTCAAGGAATTTTATGTGTTCATGGTCAATAATGCTTAAATAATGTGCAGAAGAAAATAGCATTGCATGAACTTTAACAGAAAGAATGTTTTCATTATATTCATAGTTTCAAAATTGTTAAATTATTGAACTCTCTCATTCATTGATGATTAAAGTGTATTTATTAAGAAAACAATTGAAATTCTTGTAATATTTCCTATTAAATTGAAGGAGACTGACTAGCTATATTGTTTGCCCAAATTAATATAAAATTGTCTACCTGTCTGTATTCTATATACATATTTAATGGTGAATGTTTCAATTATTTATAATTAGCTTCCATTCTGAAGAATCTATTTATGAAGAAGAAAAATTAAAAAATAAATAGTTTTCTTAAAATCTCTCATCTACCACATTTATAAAATTTAATAATTTTATTCTCTACCATGTTTACTATTCCATAAAAACACTATGTCTGTACATTGTTATTTCTCAATCATCTAGTCTCAAAAGTAAAGTATTCATTCAAAAACTCTTATTTTTCTTTCTGAAACTGCCAAGATGATGTCCTTTTATCATGAAAAGCCACTTCTGGACAATATAATTTTTTTGTCGTTGTTATTTTATTAAAATTAAATCAATTTGATTTCTGATCTCGACAACACTAAAAGATAACACTTCGATCTTGTTACACACACCGCCTGGTGGTGGACTATAGAGATATCAGTGTTTACTTTGTGTCATACCATCAAATGAAGCCGTCCACACCTCTACCAGACATTATTCACATGGGTGAGCTGAAGATATAAAACTGGATGTAAGGTTATAAAAAACAGTGTTTTTTGCACTATCAAGTGGCGATATTAATTGTGAATTGCCAATAATAAGCTGCAAATGACCATCAAACAAATCCGATTACATGTACAGAGTTGAATGAGAGTCAGAATTGTGACAATGGATCGCCGCATTTCAGCCATTATCCAACATCAGAGTGCCATTAGCGGAGCCGACACTCTATGTCCACTGCTCCATATGGGCCAATGTCCTGGCCTCATAATTGATGACTGGTAATTAGTAAGGTCTTCACAGGAAAAGGGTTAAAATCGATCTTCTCCCTCTTTTACTCAATTTAACATTGCAGTTTGAAATCCTCTTTGTTTCAACATGGGCTTAGAATCCATGTCAGGTCATTGTTGGGTCACGGTGGGGCCTTATTTATGTTTTAAATTAGATTTTCGTTATTAAAACTGCAGTGTCAATTGCCTAAGTAAGATTGAAATAATTCTAATCAAGTTAGCAGTTGTCTGACTTGATGAGAACTGATTCCAAATGTGTTTTTTAAAGTTTATTACTATTATGTATTGATTTTGTATTTGAAGCATATGGATCTTTTTAGAATTTAAAGAATATCTTACTTTAATGTATTCAATATATGAGCAGTTTTTATTTTTATTCAATTAACAGTTTGAGAGGGGAACTTGTTATTATTTATCTATAGATCTTGTAAGTCTTGTGTATTATAATATTTATGTAAATTTTTACTATATTCTATGTTACAATACTATCTATTATGACATTCATAGTGGCCTATTCTATCACTTACTTTGCATGTACCTGTGTCATTTCTTGTAGATGTAGTCACTGTCGCTGTCATTACATCATATGAATATCGGAACAATTGGTACATACAACCACTTACACCTACTTTTCTCATCATGAGAATGTACAGGATTATTAATTTAAATTTCAACCACATAATTATATAGCCATATTTTGACTTCTTAAAAATATAATGTGACATCTCGATTTTAGATGTAATTGCGGCAGAAATTAAATGTGCAGGGATATGCCTCAATTATTGTTTTTTTCATGATCGTAACTTTTTCAGTAAAAAGAAACAAATTTTCATACAATTCCTTTCCTACATCGGTCAATTAGGTATGGAAGTTATGGACATATTCAATGTGCAGCATATAAATGCAACAATATGCCAGTCGGATTAGTGCCTTTAAAATAATACTCGCATTATTTCCGTGATATCCAGTATATATATATATATATATTACGTATATGTATTTTAGTGGATGATGACCTATTGGTGGAAGCTCTGTAACATAGTTGTTCTTGGCATTTCTCTTCTACACTTGTGGCTGTCCTTGACATTGCAAATAATGAAGCGTGTTGGGTAATGATAAAATATGGTCGTGGTCATGTAAAAACGGTCGATTCTTTAACTAAATAGTTTACCGAGGACATGTTGACATACATTGCAGACGACCAATCTTTCTGGGATTTTTTGCCAAACCTTGTATGGATTGTGGTAATATTGTCCTGAAGCAAACCAACTTGTATGGTCAACCAACTTCTAGAGGAGTTTTTTGTGGACAAGATGACTAGTGACTAATCAGATAGCTTAAATAAATAAAATGCTTGATTTGGGAGGATATCGTGAACAAAATGGAAGCCAATTGAAAAATAGAAATTGAATTAAAATAAGGTATCAATGCCATCTTTAGCTCTATTGAGAAATACGACCAAACTAGATATTTTCTTGTTACATGGATATATATTTGGAAACGAGCAAGACTGTCGATCCTAAACTGTTTGTAATACTTTAATGCGTGATTAAAAGTTACAAGTCTCCATTCATTCAACTTACAACATCTGGAATGTTTAAATGCATGTCTATTACGGCACACTTCCCAACTGAATGTTTTACTGCTCTGCAAGGCCGTGAGGGTGATAAAGTTTGCACGAAATTTCCACGTTTTACATGTTCCGGCAGGTCATTATCTCTTAAACATCAATTTTACTGACGGAGTTTGTGCAGAATGCACCTCTTCATTCTCATCAGGATCATGCATTTTGGGCATAAACCTGTGAGCAGAGTCACAGCCAGGAAAGGGAGTTAGTATGTTCCGTTACGTCATCTGCATGTACAGGAAGAACACTAACCCAACATCTCAAGCTCTCCCAATTGATTTTCACTACCGAACAGGTTAACTGTAATTGTCAGAAAGTTCTTAAAGCCCCAGCGCACGAGGGCCAGCGATTTACATGCGAAAATATCATCGCGTTATCCTTTCACGGTACATTGTAGTGCAATATGGGGCATGAAGAATGGGCCATTTTTGTACTCTAGGAGCATAAATCTGCCCGCTCTTGTCATCGGAGGCGCGCACGTGTCATATTTTTGTCCCCATGTCTGCGATAATAGACGTGCATCAACAACAGTTGTGCATTACTAGGAGTGTTTTGCGACCCGTACACAGCATGTTCATCGCGATGGCGGATGGCTACAAATCCTGGCGGACGACCAATGTCAATGTTTTTGTCACGATGACTTTAATAACTTGAGATCCATTGACTTGATTTGATGTAATTTTATTTCCTTTTTGCGTCCCAATCAATGATTCCTAATGCTGTATCATTCGACTTAGTTTCAGAGCTCACTGTACGAGTTTGATTTTTGAAATTTTGCGCATGTTCGTTGAATGAAGCAGGAAAGGATTGCATTGAAATTCAGGAAGAAGTAATCGTTTCAGCCTTCTAAAATTCCAGGCATGTATTTCTATGGGCACAATAGGTAAATTGAATTCTTCATTATTCAAAGTTGTTAAAACTGCAGTATTTTTAGATGGCTGGCAAATGCCTTTCACTTTCAATGATGAAACTTGTATTGGAGAATTCACCGTGTGTGCCTTCATGTGGGTTCATCTTGTTCATATCAGTTTAACAGCTTTATCCATGAACTCTTCCTCCAGACATGTAGGTAATTAGTACAAATCAGTATAACCATGATAAACATCTTACATTGATTGCCATGTTTTTTTTTTATGAATGTGCAATGTTTTTCTCTGGTAACTGTTAAAGATGGTTTTGCTATTGCATAATTTTACATCTATTTCTTCCCGATGTGAAATGTTGACTATGGGTAATAATAGGAGACTGATCTATTGACTGGGGTACTAATTTAGTGTTATAAGTGTGGATTTGACTCATTATGCATGTGTACACTATTATTATTTTGTGGGTTACTTGTCATAATCATTTAAATTATTAGTCACTAATTTGGTGACTTTTAAATGATTGAGTTGGTTACAACCACAAGCATTTTAGTATAATTTTATTAAATTAATGACACATTAATACAAAAATTATCATATAATAGAATTCAAAATGGCAAATCCAACATTGTGATATTACTACTACTACTACTACTACTACTACTACTACTACTACTACCATTATTATTACTTCTACTACTACTACTTCCACTATTTCCACTACTACTACTACTACTACTACTACTACTACTACTTCTACTACCATTACTACTACTTCTACTACTTCTTCTTCTACTACTACTACTACTACTACTACTACTACCACTATTACTTCCAATACCATTACTACTACTACTACTACTACTACTACTACTTCTACTACCATTACTACTACTACTACTTCCACTACCATTACTACTACTACTACTACTACTACTACTTCTACTACTACTACTACCACTACTACTACTACTTCCACTACCATTACTACTACTACTACTACTTCTACTACCATTACTACTACTACTACTTCCACTATCATTACTACTACTACTACTACTACCACCACTACTACTACTACCACTACTACAATGAGCTGCAGGTCAAGAAGAATGAGATGACATCCAATGATGTTCCCTATCAAAGAAAAAACTCTGTAATTTGACTGCTCAATGACAGGGCTAAAAAAGCATCAGTTTCCAGTAGAAGGAACCCAGCTGTCCACAGTAATGAGGCTAACTTTGTCATTTTCACGTTTCTATTCAAGTTGTCCACTCAAGCAGTTCACGAGCAATACATTCGATATGTGTACCACTAGTAAGCTTAAGCTTAGTCAATGTACTGTCTTAAAGATGCACAGCCAAGTATCTTATTGGAGACTAAAAATACAAGAGTATTTTATTCTACTGGGTAAATGTAGACCACCACAGCATTTAGAGTTTTACGTGCTAGATAGTTTTTAACATTTTTTGGTTGGAACCAAAGCTTCAGTTTGTTGTATATAACTATTCTAACACTATATATCTCTCCTAGCCAACTGTGAAACTATTACAATAATTACTAGGATATTTTATAGTTAAAAATAGGTCATGTTCAGAAAATATGTGCATGTGATCTTACCAATCACACATCTTTGTACCCATTGCTTGTCAAGAAAATAAGTTGCATACATATTCCAGAAAGATTTGTCCTTGAAATGGAATATTAAACACAATATGTCACCGAGGCAGTTTTTCTATGATCTGGCGAGAAATCTTTCATTAACCATTTTTCTGCTGGAGGGTACCAGAGAAGCCATATATAGATCAGTTATTATTAGTTGGGCAGGAAGAGGGTTAAAGTAGATATACGGTATGTGTACTCTGATTGACAGTCCAACGCTGCCAAGGTCACAAGAGACAGTTCAATTTGAAAGTGACAAGAATTATGTCGATCAAAAGCAAAGATGGAAATAATTTGACTTTTACATTCTAGACCTTGTCTATATTTTGAAAATGGACAGTTTGGTAAAACTGACATATTTGTTATTAAAGAGTTGATGGAGACAAATAAAAACAAGTTCAAATAGGTAACAAATAATAATATGAAAGCTGAAAGTATGTGGTAATCAAAGCAAAAACAGTTTGATTTCCCCAAATATGGATTTATGTATGTGATTGCATAAACTATTTCCAACATTCACAAAAAGATTTTGTTTATAAAGGTGTTTGGAAAACAAACAGTATGAATAGAAAAGATGCAAATAATCACAAATGAAACATTTTCTGTATAAGATAACATCCTAGTAACGAACTATTCATGAAAAAGAATCTCCAAGTCAAACTAGGAGTAAGGACATTGCTTTTCATGAATCGACTGTTATGAGGATGTTATCTGACTTAAATACAGCACACAATTCAGGTGCGCTTTATGAGTATGCTTGTTCTCTGGTTGGCTTGTCATGCACATATCCTGTTCATTGCAAGCTGCATGAACAAGTCATGAAGCATGTGCTGTTGCTGGATCTGTGACTTTCAAAAGACTTCATGAATTTTGATTGCATTCTTTATAGCCTGCATAGCTCAGGTGGTAGAGCATAGGACTCACAGAAGTCTTAAGCTTGGACCTTTTTCGATATTTTTCCATGCACGACTGCATTTTGAAATGTACAAGTCTGCACAATCTCAAAAGATGAATTTAAAAACTGTGCATTCCTGAATAATAATGAACAGAAAACTACATTCATGAAAAAAATCTACAGATGTCCAATGGACAACAATGGCAGCTGTATTTTAAATATTGATACACATGTCCAGAACGAATCTCATATGTACCAGTAGGAACAATACACCAATAATGTCTGATAAGCGAATATAGGACATCTCAGATCTAAATGTTCATTGTAGACGGTCTGCTCCAAGTGAATTTGAGAAATATACAGATAAATCATCATTTAGATTAAGTCTATTCATATATCAAGAAGATTTTTCAAACCAGAAATTGAAATACAATAAGATATACTGATTAAACGTATACTGAAAATAATCTACTATATTTAAACTTTTTCTGCTACAATCAATCACACTGGTTCGTGTCTGATTTCTGATTGTAAACGACATTGGTCAGACATTCCACGGGTCACTTCCTACAATTGATGAGGTCACGTATATTGTGATCATGAATCCTCATGCGACCTCTGACCTCTGGCCCGAACAAGACCTATACAGGACTCCTCTTTCATAACGGTATTGAGCACCAAAGGGTCATCCATATTGACCATCAGTGACCTGAGGTCTCTTCACACTTCAGAAGAAACGTATCACCATCAGCATGTACGAAGCCTTTCTTGGGTAATTATCCACTGTTACGCTTTGTTATTCGTCTTACGTAACGTTTAGCCGTAATGATATTGGAGGAGGTGTGATGGGAGACTGCGATGGCGATCTCGCTGTCGTCTGTACGTAAGAACTGATACGGTACTATTCTCACACATGGTCTTGCATACATAGGTTGAGAAGGAAACTTGTTTTCCATGGTTTCACGACCCTGCGTTGCAATTATTTTAACGTATTTAATAATGCGATGTTTAGGTTTATAATGTAGTGATGTGGATATTTTAATATTTTTTATAGAACTATGTACAATGTTATTAGGTATTTCAGTATTAAGAGGCTTGATCCATGTATACATGTAGCATATAATCATGTGACTATGATTTAGTTGCGATGCTGTTATAGCTCTCTAGGTTTAAATGTATATTTCTATGCTTTATTTTAAATTATTGTTATTATTATGAATTTAGATGTGTTAAATAACATGGTATTTCAGTAATAAGTGTCTACATATCCTTATAGTACTTATGTAGCATCTTGAAGTTACAGCTTCATAGCTATCTTTCTATTATTAATCGTGTGTGTAGTTTTATGTATATGTGTGCATATTTTCAATATTCTATATTATTTTCCATATGGTAAAAGAAGTATTTGAAATTTTGCAATCGTTGATATTTGAGAGCAATGTTTAATTTACTAGTTTGACTCAGTTTCAGTTGTTCAGTTTGTTTCGCTTCATGTGACAATATCTAAATGAAATATGTGTTTAAAATTAGCATGTGTATTTCAATATATCCTTGATTTTGATTGGCTGTTGTATTTGTTGGCATTTGAAAGAATTTCGGTAGCCTGAAGAAGATGGTTGAAATTCATATCAAATTTGAAACAGGAAATTACTTTCGATTGTTTTAGGAGCCAAGTTTAAATTTCTGATTATTGAGCATTTTCTACAATCCTATCAAGGTCAGCTTTGTGCATGGAGGAATGGTTTGTTCTTAATCGAATATAAAAAATTTGCTTGTTTTAAACTTATTTTAGTCATGTGTGTACATAGTATCCCTCTTACATGTAATGAAAAGAAAATTTAATAGGTCCCATCATTTTTTTGGTTTGATCAAAGAATAAAAGAATATAAATGTTTGAGACTAACCTTATATTTTATGACAATTCCATTTTAATTAACTCAAATGCTTTAAGTAAACTTTACTACACACTCTGGTTGTTTTTGTATCAGTTTGCTTTGCTTTTTAGCATTGGCGACAGACAGACACGCAGACTTGAAACAGAATGCTAATAAGGTTGACTTTAGCCTTTCATTGATAACTTTTTCGGACAAACCACATGCTATTCTACCTTCATACTACTTTGTACAGGCGACATTTAAAAACTGACAGAAATGACATTCATATTCTTTGATAATGATCGTTTAAACTTCTCTGAGCCATCGTAATGATATCATTAATTGAAGATTTCAATATTTTTTTCTTCACTTGAATGAACGAAGGTGGAAGGGTTGGTCAGAACCGTCTTTGCCAGTTTCCCAAAGGGAGTGTCGTAACGTCTGGCAAGGTTTTACAGGAACAACTTCAAGCCTTGCCTCGGTATTTAACAGGCCCCTTCTAAATGAGCTTTTGATGCATGAAAACAGATGGGACTGGCTTCATACCTTTTGAAATTAAGTCTTGTATAAGGCCACAGAGATATTATATTATAATTGGCAGCACTGACACTTTGTTGATAATTACATTCATCTTAAAATCATATTCGGTGTTTATCTGTTTATTATTGTGGAAGTCTAATATCTAGCTGGTATTTTTCTTTTGAAGTTGGATGTGATTTTATGAAGGTGTGTGCTATTTGTTGCATATGCCAATAATTAGGGAATGTTTTTCTTTTCTTTTCTTTATGCATATACTGTTATGTGATAGCTGCTAATTAAGTACATACAACCCAACTACTGAAAAATGTCATTAACAGTAAATGTGTATATTTTCAGTGTCAGAATATATGTACATCAAATTTATGAAAATATGTACATGTATTAGCATGTAAAAAGAAAAATACTAACTATTATTTAAATAATATTCTTTTGTACATATATTTAGTGTATTCAATTGCCAAATACAATATATACCTGGGGAAAATCTTAAAAGATGGTACAACAACTCTTAAGAGTTGGTATTTGCGATTGTATCTGTAGACTTTCTTGATTGAACTTTTCATATTGTACAATCCATAAATTACCTGTGTATACAATGTCTACCGTACATGCAGATCTTGATATGATTTTCTGGGTCTTCAATTTGCACCAAAACCTTTTAAGAAATCTCTAAATAACCCTAAAACAAACGTATTTCCAGAAAAGTGATAGAAATAGATGCATCTTGGTTAACTAACTCTGCAGGATTTTGGGAAGAGAAATTGTGCACATGTCAGTATGCAAGCGTATCAAATGTTTGTTGACTTTGGATTGCGTTGCTCCACGGAATCTGTTCCTGGGGGTTAATTGGAAGGTTGCAGGGAGCATTCAGTGTTTGTATGTCAAGAAGGCTGGCGATTATGTCACTTCAAGGACTTCTCCCTTGATAGCCGAGAATATTGGGTTAGGTTTTCTTGGTAGGGGGTGTTGTTTCCCCCTAGCTTCGATCATTCTTTGATATTGCATTTTTAAACACGCCAATGTTGAGAATACTTTTTTTTTCCACAGAATTTACTCCCTTTTTTTTAGAAGTTTTCTTTGTGTATGTAATCAGCATTGCGTATTTCTTGAGAGTTTTCTGATGTCACAATGGCAAATAAACATTTACAATTCTATATGTTAATGTTGAATTAAACCAAGATGCCCTTTAAAAAAATTCACAACATTGCTGTCTACAATTCTACAATACTTATCCCGAAATGTTATCAAGTTCTTTTTCATACTAAGGTAAATACACAGTACCTATCAGGAACAATCTGAGAAATTATCACAATAAATATATGCGGTATACCGAATCATGATCCACTGATTTTATGGCAACTTCCAATTTCCATTACATATAAGTGCTGTTTGTTTTACATTGCAAATATAAGAATTTGGTCAATCTAAACCATGCATTCAAAATTGAATTATTTTTTATTATATGGACCTTCAGAAGTATGTTATTTGTACATTTTACAGATAAATTATTTTTTGTTATATGAACTTCCAAAGTGTTAAAGTATGTTATATACATGTACGTATTTAAAATAAATTCTTTTTTCTTATTCAAACCTCTAAAGTCTTATGTTATGATATTGTTTTCTATTTTGTTTACATTTGATCTGATTTCTTCTCTGAGAACATGCTCTGGAGGTTTAAGTTGTGTCATTAACCATTTTAATTCCGTCTTCGCGGCACCAAGCTATCTCACCCTTTTCTCTCACTGTGTGTGTGTGTCTTTCATGTTAAACACATGGGTATATGTACTTTTATTACAATGTGTGGATGGGCAGTCACATGGTTATTTAAAGTAAAAGAAGTTGAAAATAAATACGGAAAAACAACCTTCATTTTCAATTCCGTAATTGGAACCAGTGGAACTGGTGGATTAATCCCGGAAAAGAAAAGTGTGTGGAGGTCAGCATGACCTGTCAGTCATACCATGGTAGAGAGATGGTAGAGGTTGTGTTTTACAGGTGACGATGAACAGGCTCAAAGCTTGGATAGTCTGCAGTGTTAAAATTCATATAGATTGTCTTAGCAAATAATTAATTGGAACACATCTAAAAGAAGGAGATTTAAGAAAAAAATATTCAGTAAAATTATTTTTTTAATTAATGTAAATATTTAGCTCAATATCTCATTGAGAATTGAAATGATTGCAATTTAGTGAATTAAAAATATGACGGTTTACACTTTTCAAATTGTTTTGTTTAGCTTTAACTGGAAGAAACACTTGGATATGCACTTTCCATTGTATTCACCATCTTGTATTTAAATGTGTTGGGGAAATGAGTAACCATTAATATTTTTTATCAAAATTACCTTGACAAAGTGTGAATATTGAATAAAGCATTTTACATCCTCTATTACATGCAAGCTTCAAATTTATTAGAATATTGAATTAAATGTTGTACAATCTACAGTTTGTACAACTATTAATTCTTTGTAAGTTTGTATGGGGAAAAAAAATGAAATATATATATACATGTATATATATATATTAAGGTTTTTAATTACTTGCTTACAAACTTACTATATTACATATATATCCCGCAAGATATCAAGTAATATGTTATGCAATTGCAAAGATGATAATGTTAGGTGTGTCTTTATTAAGATTAATAGGCAACATCTTAAATGAAACTAATTTTGTATGTATGTAACATTGTAAATTAATTTACTAAATGATTCTTTCATGCATTATCTTGCATATTCTATGGTGGTCTTTCTCTTATGTAAGAAGTTGTTTTTCTGTGGAAAAGTAGAAGGTTGAAGGGAAGATTCTGACAGAGAGATCAGATGAGGTTCCCCATCCCCCATCCGCAATACTCTCACCCCCAACCTCACTCCCACAAGAACATATTATGTAAGTTTGTACAACGTATGTTTAAAGAAGCATGTTGCTGTGCTTGCTGTAGGGTAGGAGTTACTCGAGGGGTAGGTTGGGGTGGGGGGTGGAGAAGGGGAGGGGAGGGGGTTTGGATGCATGCTCGCTGGCCCCCTCCTACTTTATGGGGTATCCTGTTACAACACCATCAGACAGATCCATGGGGCTTCCCCAAATCCCAGACAACCCACTTTAACCCATGTTCCGATGGATTGCATCACAACTGTACCAAACGAAAACCAAACAAACTTTTCTTTTTTTTCTAGATGCATGTGTGGGATATCATTTTGAAGGGTATTTTTTTCTGATCTTTCAAATAAATACTCACTCAATATTGAAACTTTTTCGTGTCAAAATTTACCGTTTTGAGTTTGAGGAATTGTGTATGCAATGTTTGAGTGATATAGGGTTCAGCTAGACAACAACTGGGGCCAAGATGGGAAATGTGTTCCGCAGCTTCCTAGATTCAATCATCTGTGGGCAGCCTGTCAGCACCAAGGGGAATTTGATTTATTTACGAAGCATTTGTCAGAGAAAATGGAGATAGATTAAAACAAAACAAGGATACATGAAGCCACATGTATGCGTGTATGTGAACTGTGCTATTGAAAGGAGATGAATTTGAACTTTTGGATGAACGTATTTTCTCATTGGCTTTAAAGTTTGTTTTTCCAACTCAGAAATACGTTAACATTCTTTTTTTTATATTTTATGTGACCCTTTATGAATTAATTTATATTAAAATAAACATTAAAATTAAATAAGAAACAAAGTACTAAATTGGAATATTACAGATTGCCGTACAGGGAAATCGTGAGTTTTATTGGTAGATATTTTATTTTCCATGTTATCCTGGGATAGTCATACCTCCCTTCATTCTGTGACCCCTGAACTACTTATCATGTTACGAAGACCGTGGAATGGCACATACTGACATAGAGGGTGTTCTAACTCCTCACGCTTATCACCAGCGCACTTTTTTATATCTGCTGCGGTGCATAAAATGAAAATTATATTGGCAATCAAGAGATAAACATAGACGGTAGATTGAGTTCCCAGTCAAACGCTTCAACACATGTATGTTTTGTACCGTAATGCATTGTTTTTATTTCTGACGTTATATTATCTTCATAATTCATTTCTTTGGTTTACAGATTTGCTTTTCATGTGTTTGTTTTCTTTTTAAGTGTTTTCTGTCATCAATTCATTGTACATTGATGACAACTTACAGGATAATATCTATAAATTGCATGAACCTGTAGATTTATGCATAGTTGATCTTAAAAACCAAAACCACTTTTGTTTATTTTAATAAAATGATTTTTTTGTACATTGTTTCTGCATTACATATAATTATTATTGCTCTCCTGCGTGGCTGACCCTTTTATCCATTACCTTACACCATAATTTGTGCTATTGCCATTTGCCATTATAACAACATATAGATCTAGTATCATCAGATAAATAAGTCATGGAAAATATAAAAAAAAATTCTTTCATGAAGCAACACTGTGCAATATAAAATATCTCAATATTTCACACTACCATAAATGTCTAGATTTCAAGTTATGATGCTATCTGGACAATAGCTCGGTGTCGATTTTGTGTGTAATTCTTTCACAAAGTTTTATCTCATTTTAGAAGTTATTTAAGAAAAACATTTGGGTGTAAAAACATGGCGTCTCAGGCTGTGAAGAATTTGTTGAAATGATAAATTTCATGATGCAATTGGAGATAACGGGGAAGTCTAATTCTGAATATGTTGGAAGTGCTACAGAGGTCAAAGGTTATCACTCCTTACCATTTTTTTGGTTGTTTCTTGTGTTTGTGTTAGTGCTTTTCAAGATTATACAATTTTGGTGTATAGTTGTCTGACAATATTGTTATTTCTTGTTGAAAAAACTTATGACCAAGTTGAAATTGAACAGAAACATCGGGCAGAAGACGGTGGGTGCCATTCTCCAGACAACTTTCTTTCAAAATGAAAGCAACACCTCGTGAGCTTATCTGACTCTGATATTCCAGTGTCGACCCAGATTCATCAAGTTGATGTCAAATAAATTATTTCAGCATGATTTAGTCATGATAATGGACATTTTTGTCTTGCATAAACCACCAGCAGTACAGATCTGTGTTAAAAATCAGGGACGAATGTTCTTTTGTCGAGAATTTGACGAGAAATCTTAGTCTACTACTTGTATGTTCTGCCTCTGCTTGTCTTCTGTTAATCTTGAAGAAAGTCAACTCATATCATAATTAATTTCCTCTCCATACTTGATTAGATTTAAAATATGTAATCATGCTTTGCAGATTTTTTATATTTTTTTAAACTCAAATCCATAATATATGTGAGTAAACATCTCTTTGAGAAAAAGTGATATAAGAAAAACAGAGTTTGTATCATAATGCTGACAGTATATGCTCAGGTGAAATCTCTCTTTCTTCATGAAATAGAATACCATGAACATGAGCGTACACCTGTGATTTAATATCTTCTTTTTTTTATAGGCCAAGTCAATAAATAATTCATCCACAAGCTAAATACTGAAAAATATACCAATTATTATTATGTTAGTATTATTCTCTGACCAAATTACAATGACAGCTAAAAACTTTGGGGAGTATAAAATAAAATAATATATCCTTACAAAGATATTGGTATGTTTTGTTTCAAGACGATGTGAGGTAATGCACTGGAGGAAACTTAAGAATCACATGGATTGTAAAATATCCAACAGGAATTAAGTAATATTATTAATTAATATAGTGAATTGCAACAAGGCTGTAGACATCATAATACTATCAACTTAACTTAATTATTTACCTGTAAATAACTAATATACTGTTTCGTGTATGCATAATATTATTCTATTCTATTCTATTCTATTCTCACCGTGTCTTTAAGCAACAAATGACTCTCTCTTCCTTGTGGTCTAGTTAATGTTGGTAAAATATTATAAGAATTTCCAATTCTACCTACTTTTTAAATATCAGGCATAACTTTGGAGAACATAGATCATATGATCTTACAGAATTCTAAATTTTGAACCCACATGTCGGATAGATGTACGAAATTGAGAAATGATATCAACCGCAGTTGGCCATATCTTCTGTTTTTTCTTTAACAGCACAGCATGTGTTTGTACGTCTCGCATGTGTGGTGATCCTACTGATGAATGTTGAACACATCTAGAGATAAGATCTTGGACGTAATAATCTAACTATGTGCATGAAGTGAAACGGATCTGTGTCTCCAACTGTTCTGTACCGTGTGAGCGTGTCCTGGTGTAGGGAAGCACTCGCAATACTACGTATTATTATTATTATTGTTATTATGAGATATACCATAGCTTATTTTCCTCTGTGTGTGTGTGTGTGTGTGTGTGTGTGTGTGTGTGTGTGTGTGTGTGTATGTGTGTATGTATTTGTATGTGTGTATGTATGTGTGTGTGTGTGTATATGTGTGTGTGTGTGTATGAGTGTATGTATTTGTATGTGTGTGTGTGTTTGTATGTATGTATGTATGTAATTGTGTGTGTGTGTGTGTGTGTGTGTATGTATTTGTGTATTTGTGTATGTGTGTGTGTGTGTGTATGTTATTTGTGTGTGTGTGTGTGTGTGTGTTTGTGT